>CM052125.1:14392481-14428657 GCA_028454245.1 Halictus quadricinctus | reverse complement strand
TCTCTCTCTCTTGCTATCTCTTCCTCTCCGTCCCATTTATGCTACCCTGACTCTCTCTTTTCCTATCTTTTTCTGTCCATATAATTTTTACTAGTCCCTTATTCCCTTTTTTACAATTTTTCCTCTTTCTACCCTTTTTCTGTCGCATACTTTCTATTTTTCCACGTTTCTCCATTGTTGCTATCTCCGGCTCGCTTTTTGCATCTTTTGCTCTCCCCCTCTCTTTCTTTCACACGCCTCCTTCTCCCTGCAGTATTTTTCACTCCGCGTTCGAATTCAACGCGATTCACGTGTGAATATTCGAGAAGACTGTGACGCGAATTTTTTTCCATTTCCAGCCCGTAGCGTTCCCTCCGGGCTCGCCTCTCTTTTTATTTTGCAATCGTAACCCACGTCAAGAGAGAAAGAGAGAGAGGCGATAGCGAACAGAATTGCCACAAGGATTTCACCCGCAGGGTTTCATACCCTCCCATTGTTGCGGCTCCTCTGTGTCACGTTCTCCCTTTGGAAAAATAATACGATCGATTTCTCGCGATCCTTTGTGCGATCCTGTGCCGAGTTTTCTGTCGTCCCCATGCAATTTTAGTTTCTATATCGCTAACGAAGCATATCCTTTGACGGCCTCGCTAAATTACACGGTTCATTCTCTCTCGTTTTTGCGAAATTGCTTGAAATAAAACTCTTCTGTAAAACCTAGGATATTCACTTTTATAAAACACTCGTGGAATATGAAAGCTGAAATTTTTAATTAATGCAGAATTTACACGTTCACGGTTATGCATCTCGACAGTTTGAAAAAATCATAGAAACGGGGGATCAATTTTAAAAAATGCAAAATAAATTAAGGATTAGAGTTAGGGTTGCACTTGTCTTCCTGTAAGGGGTTAACGATCATAAGTTAAGAGGTTCAAAAAATTGCAGAAGGAAAAAATTAATTTTATAAAATGCCAAACAAATCGGGGTCGTGTAGCAGTCTTTACAAAAACTTAAAAAAATCCTAAGCCAACGGTTTAAATTAAACAAATACCTGTAAAATCCTTTAAAAAATTCTAACCCAAGAGGGGATAACTTACAAAAGTGCGAAACGAACAGGGATGGAATCACACTCGAAATCGCATCCCGTTAGAGATCTATAATTCTTTCCACCTCGGTGTATGAACGCAAGGGATGATCCCATGCGAGCAACCCTTCAAAAACCAAGGGGTAGTTCGTTCCAAGGAAGCGTTACGTGACTACCCCTATTGCGGTGGTGGTGATACCCAGCGGGGCTCGTTGCCGCGTGGCAAAACGGCCGAAAGTCTGCCGGCTGGTTGTTGGAAAAACGGTATCGCGCAATTATACCGGCCTCTGCGTCGCTGGCCGCCGACTTATAGGGTCTTATTCGCTGAATTACCCTCATGGCAGCATCGGCAACCGTCTACCACTGCCTACGGAGTACACGGACACGAGTTTGCGAAGCAAAACGACCCAGTCCCTTTCTCACTCTCGCTCTCCTGCTCTCTTGCTGTCTCTCCCTTTCTCTCTCCAACCCCTTGAAACTTCCACGCTCGTTAGGCACGCGCGCGAGCCTCCCAGCAAAGTTACGTCGTTACAACGCCGCTGAGAAAAAGCTTCCGGCCAAAGACGGTTCTGGGGGTGGCAGAAACCCTGCTCTTGTTCGTTTGCCGAGGCCTTGCCAAGCACCATTCTCGATTCTAGAGATCGCTGATGATCGAGACTGTTTGCTGGATATCGATTGGCGCGGACGGAATCGCTCCACTGTGGCTCACAGTGCGTTTTCATAATCCGAAAATGGTTGTAGATCTTGATTGATGTATAAATCAAGAAGACGAGTGGAGATGTTTATTTATAAAATGGGCAATTTTTAGATTTTTTATCTGTCGGAAAACAGAGGTTTCAGAATGAGAGATCTACTATCACTTAATTCGGATTTACAGTTTTTTGTTGGTCCTTTTGCAGGACTAGAATAGGAAACAAATTTTTATTCACTAACACCCTTTATAAAAAGACGGTAATTTTTAAGTGATTTGTGTGATAGAAAAAAGATAGTTGAGTTCAATATAAGAATGTATTTAAAAATGAAAAGATAGATTGGCGTGAAGAGGTTTTAATCCCAACAACGTGGGTAAAATTACAAGCACACTGGATTTTATGTATTTGCTTAGAACCTGATAAATATGCTCGATCAATTAACGTTCTGTTCTATTCTTGTTTGCGTAAACTAACCCTAGCGCAGTAATAATAGTACAAGGTTGCTAGGGAGTCTACACTCCCGTGCATAAGCATACAGCATCTTGAGTCTCAGCAAAAAAATTGCTGACATTTAAACTGCTACAGCATCGTGAAAAAAAATCGTACAACAATCTATCATAGCTCACTTTAAAGCTTAAAGCTTCTACTTTCAGAACCCATACCTAATTTTTCCCTATAATACTTCTGCACCCTGTGACAAGAGGAAAAAGGAGCAAAGCTTTTATCCTCGGAAGTTTTGCAACAAATGTCTGTACAAGGATCGGAAAATGATTTATCTCATAGAAAATAGAACAAATTCAGACGTCTCTACAAAGACAGGAAAACATTCTTCCCGTCTGAATCCACCGTAGATTTGAATATATCAACACATCATCCGCCGCAAGACTATTAGTAGGATTTTCAATAATTGTGTTGCGCCAAAAGAAAGCTTGAAAAATCCCAAACGAAATTATTAGATTACGGTTATTAGAAGTTATTTGTTGGTTCACGATTAAAGTTGCGATTGCTACTGATAATGCGTTAACATTGTCTCACTAAAATGAACATACTTAAATAAATCAGGAACAACATGACACCTTGTATATTCGAAAAGGACGTGCCCAGGCCGCCATTCTCACGTTTTCACAGGCTTCATACGTTCCCTCAGGCTGCGTCCGTAACAACCTACGGCCGAGCAACATGTGTGCATCAAAGCATACACTTTTTACAAGATGCAGATTTTTTCGTGGAATTAGCAAACCGAGGATGCTCTAGGCGAGGAGAGGCTCGCATAAAAGTTAATCGCACGCTGTAGTGTCGAAAACCGGAGAGTGTCTGGCCGAGACCAGTCCTTTCAATTTTCCGCTCGAAGGCTGGAGATACATCGTGCCTCCGGCACTCCCGAGCCACTTTCATTGCATGAAACGTTGCGGAAAAAACATACCTTTGCATGTTTTATATCAACCACTGTTGGCTATCGTTCGGATAAAATTTTACCTGAGCTTATTTAAGTTCCCAAATAGGTGGGCCAGAACAAAATCGAGTATTTATTAAATAAATTGTCAAAAAGTATAAAATTCCTGAAAAAATTTAAGCAACCAATAGCTACTGAATTTATCCATCAATTTGATGTAAGATCTAACTTTTGCGAAACAGACACAATGGCGCACCAAAAGCGAGCCAGTGTTTATTCTCATTTTCTCTTTCCCCTCGGACCGAAGACGTAGAAAGTCAGGGGCTAAGTATCAAGGGTTGAGTTAGTCGCGTAACTCACGCACCCCGCCATTTTTCCACCGAGAGTGACGTTTACGAGAGGCTCGTGATAAGAAACAAGTTCTACCGGCACGCCAGGTGTTCGACGATTTCAGCCTCGCCCTTTCGGAACTCGGGAAATTCCTTGCAGGATTTATGTGAAGTGCCTCTTCTCCCTTGCCCCTTTATGCTTCTTGTCGGCCGAGGCAACGTTTATTCTCCCTTCAATGACAGTAACTAGAGTTTATTTAAATCCTTCGCCGAGTGTCGAGTACTCCCTCGAAATACCGATTCCTTGCTTCCGAGAAACTTTGATGGAGCACAACGTTGTTGTTTGAGAACTCTGAGTGCATAAAGTCTGGAAATGGTTGTACGTTTCAGTTGATGAACAGTAATCTAATTAACACTAAACCTATCACGGTCGAAATGACCGGTTATACATTCTACAATTATTGAAACTATGCGTCGAAAAATGAAGATATCGTAATCTTCGTACGTATATTAATTATTTTTAATAAATATAATATACGAATTATTGCTTTTAAAATTCAAATGTCAATTAAAAAAGAAAAACTGGATAGATTCAATTTATGGTGGTAAATAGATAAAAGGGGTTTGAGAATACCAATACATTATATGAAGCGTATTAAAATTAGCAAAAGAAGAAAGAAATTTTTATCTTGCTCACTTTTTATCATGTTTCTGGGAATTCAGGCAGGTAATTTTGATTTTTATTCAATTTTATTTAATTGAATGGTTTCATTTCGACTTGGAGAAAGCAGTTTCCTCGAAGGGAAAGGAGGAAGGTTGTGGTAGAAGGGTGTCTCGCGACGAGGATTTCCGTGATAACGAGAAAGTTATCGATAAGCCACGATGCCGAGTATAGTTCTGTAGAGTGCGTGCCGTATCTTAGGCTTCGATGGGAATGGTAATAAGCCGGCGAGTCAGACATTGTCGAGGGGCAACGACGTGCAGGACACGCGAACTCGCTGGTAATCCCTGTAGTCATGGAATCCGCGGACCTTCGATCCGCCTCCCATCCTTCGCAGACGTGCCACCCCCATAGTTGACGGCCCCCTTTTCCATCCGGCGTAATTCCATGCACGTAATTCCATCTACCTCCGGAAAGGTGCTTTTACACGGACGACGGCTCCCAGAAGAGAGAGAGAAGGGGAGCCAGAGCGAGAGAGAGAGAGAGAGAGAGAGAGAGAGAGAGAGAGAGAGAAGAGAAGAGTTTGTATGTCGTGGAACGTTCACGGGACCATTACGGTATATCGTTCGCGTGATCATCAAGGGGTGTACAACGCCACCAGCAATTTCTGTTTGCTCGCGTTACGTCGCTGTCAATAGAAAACCCTGAGCTTGTCTGGTCCCGTGTAAATTCACGTCGGCGTTTCTCCACAATACGGGAATACCTGCGAACATGAGATTTTTCAGGGCTTGCGAAATTTATTTTGTCAGTCACTTCAATTGATTATTCGCAAATAATCGCAAGTAAACCGGTCATTTTGACCGCGCACACTAGGAATAGGTATACTAACATGTATACTAATAGGTATACCTAAAATAGGTAGGTGTAATTTCAAACAGTTGAGAGATTAGAAGAATTGAATATCTCAATGCTGTTCTCATCGCTTGACAAAACCACTAATGAGAGAATTAAATTTCTGTTAACACCTACACCTTGCGATTAATACATACAATTTTTAATCATCTGCGAAAATTGGCTGCGACATTCTCGAGCTCCACTGCGGAACTGTAAAAATTACAGAAATTGAACGTACTACGACGCTTTGATCCCCAGGTCCTTTGATTATTCCCAGGAGCTGGAAACTGGTTTGCGCAGCACTGAAGCCGCAAGATTTAAAATCGGATTTCTGGTCAAAATGATTGCGTGGCCATGTTCGTTTTTGTTTCTGGAGGCGGCCGCCGCGCCGCGCGCCGGTTTGCGAACGCAATTTGCCGGAAACGATGGCCGAAGCTTAAGAAAAACGCTATTAAGTAACGCTTCGGCGGCGCTAACTCGATTTGAAGAAACGCGAATGTCGTTACTGTCACGGGATACGTTCCGCCTCGCGCGTGACAGTATAAGAGAGGATCGACGAGAGAACGTTGTTGCATCGTTGCGCCATCGTTACACAGCCAGCGCAGTTACTCCCCGATGCACCCGAAAAGCGGATTCCGCAGCGTTTTGTCCTCCACCTCCCCTTCCTCCTCTCCACTTCGTGTTCGAAAGTTCTGCCATTTTGCTCGGGCATTCCACTACCGAATGTGATTATCGACTGTGACGCTGGAAAATACCAACTTTTATTCTTTTTTGTACAGAGTCAAATTCACCGGAAAGTGCTGTCTGATTTTACACGAACTTCGGGACATTCGTTATTTCGTTACTAAACCACTCCCGTGGAAAGTGCTCGGGAAACGTCCTTTCTGTTTCGGAAATTTAATTCTTCATTTTTCTACTTCTTTTGGACTTTTTCAGGTCGATACTATTTTATTTTTATGTTTTTCTGTTATAGATTATTACTAAAAAGAACACCACAAGTTTGCCTTTCTATAAGAAATTTCAAGTTGTATTTTCTACAGGTACACGAAGGCGAGCTTTCATTTTATCCAATTACAGCGTGTTTTATATAAAATTCAAGCTAATAAAATATGTAAAAATAACTCCATAAGATGGTTGGTTCTTTGAGCTTCTTCTATCGTTTCGAATTGTTATAAATGGTCCCATAAAAATCTATATGTATTTACGTGATAGTGAAGAAAGAACTATAAGGTGCTGGTTCAAATGCAGCTTCGCTCTCAGTTGTATTTGTATATATTATTTGGGCTTTTAAAAATGTTATAGTCTCCGATATTGATAAATAAACGCAGTTTCAATGTAGGCGTGTAACAATATATGAGATAAATATTTCTGTCTGAAACCGTTCTATTAGCATTTCATCATTCCATGAAACTGTTCTGTACGTTCCAAGCTAACCGGTAACACATTTGTAAGTAACTCGTATCAGAATTGCACACGTGCATGAAACAGTTGTTGAATTATTGGAGAATAAACATGGAATCGTTAAAGCGTGCTGCAATCTAATTAAAATCTACCTCGCCATAATATCGAAATGAGCTTAAAATTCTGCTGTACTTTACAAAATAAGCAAAACAATTTACTTGTAAAAGAACGCAAAAGCATGCACCGACAACACATCATAAGTATAAAAATTAAAAAGTCAAGAGACACTGTTCAGAATGTAATAAACAGGAAAAATTGACGCAAAAATAAATTTTAATAAATTTCTCATAAAATACAATATATCAGTTTCATCAGAGCTGCCCAGCAGTTCGAAACAACTCAGCAAACAAGAGTTGGTCTTATTTTCCAGATTAATTAATTCAACTCTCGGTGACGTAAACAGGTTGCGAGAGCTTCTGTTCTCTTTCGAAACAGTGGAGGATTTCCGGTCGCGGGTCCGACTGGCCAAATGCATATTCTCGTGGCCGTTTCGGTGGCGTTAAAAATTTCCGAGGCATTTCTTTTTGCGAGGATAGTTGGTTGAAAATGTTTCGTTGTTAGCTTTCACCGTGGACATGCTATTGAAAAGATAGAGTGCCTGGACGGATGACAGAAAAAAGGCCATGAGAGGAATATGAAATTCTCTCTTGCCCGAGGAAGTTCTCTCTCTCTCTCTCTCCTCGGTTTCTCTTCCTGTTTTTTTTTTTTTCTTTTTTTTTTTCGTCGGTAGCATCGACGTTGTCGAAGACGGAATAATTAAGTTTCAGACTTTCAGCCGGAAGTTGCAGAGCGTATACAACGGCCGAGATTAAAGAGGAGGGGGCTCTTTGAAAGCGAGCTGGAAGGGAGATTTTAACGAACCGACGGCTTCGTTATTCGAAGTTCCCAGTCGCAACTTCCCTCCGTGTCGGAAATTAAATTAATCAGTATTTTCTATACGTTGTCGATGCTCTCCAGCCCCGATCTATTGTGCCGCGAATCGTGATCCATGCAAAATCTATCTAGGTATGAAATTGTGCGTAGGAAATTCCCGCGAGACCGTATTTTTACTTTCAAATTCGCTTTGATTCGCGTCCGGACTTTATTACCGGTTATTTCAGGAAATTCGGTGCAGCTGATTGCATTTTTGTTCTCGAAAAAATGAACCCGGAGGAAGGATTCTGTAGAGGTAAATTTTTTTCCGCTTCCTCGATTAGATTGTGGTTCTTTATATGCATTGGCTATTTCATAGGAAATCTTCGTAAAAAATTCTGTTTCTATTGTTACTGTTTACACTATATCAATATAAAAAATTCATAATTTTCTTCTGCTAAATTGTTTTAATATTTCACGAAGGAAGTACCGTGGCATTTAATCAAATATTTTAACGGGGAAGGCAAGCAGCAAAATAATCTTCTTTAAACACAATAATCTACAGTATGTATATGGACAAGGAATACTTATAGTTGTAATCGTGAACGACAACGAAACGTAGGTTGTATAAATAATCGGTTTATCATTTTTCGATAACGTTGTTCTCCTTTGTCTACGCTACACGAACACTTCTTTTATCAGAGTATTGTAGGAATATTTTAAAAGAGAAAAACTCCTACGTCTTAGGTGTGACGTAACGGGGTGCAGTGATCTTGCACCGGTTCGCTATAGTCCTTTACTTTATTTCGACGACATGACAATTCAATACTCAATACTTTAACACTCGCAACTCTCGCTCTGCTAACTCTCGACTGACTCTCTCGACTGACTCTCTCGACTGCTCTCGACTGCTCTCGACTGCTCCTTCGACTGACTGCCCCTCTCTCGCATTCGTCCCTTTTATAATAAGGCTCTTCTTTCATTCTTTCTCTCTCGCACTCTCATTCTCTCTCTATCAGTTTCACATCCATTCGGAAAACCCAAACACAATCACGTATGCCCTACGCTTGGCGCCCCTAAACACTTCAGTCTTGTCGCCGAGACCCAAACACTCTTCTTTCACACTTCGGCCCAAACAGACTTTCTTTCACGCAGGACCCAAACACGTTGGTGCCACGATGTCGCGTCCACAGTCACTCTAAACAATCATTCTAATACAATGTCTCATTCATAACCCTACAGTATCATTCATTTGATGGAGCAAATATTATAATTCTCTGCAAATAGATTAATTATCGTCGCATTAATGTTAGACATCGTAGAAGTCTAATTCTGCAATTGATTTTTCACAGAATCACAACTTTAATCTGCCACAAAATACTTTAGATTATCTAAATCATTCATTTTTACCATTTTATATTTTTACTGCTCTCTGGAACCTCGTTCTCTACAATCAAAATGAGTAAGGCTGTCATAGTTTTTGAGATTTACACTTTTTTTATTTTCCAACGCATAGAACTCATGTTTCAAAGTTTCAGAATTTATTTTAAGATCATAGAGATCAAAGGTCCTTCCTGCTTCGTAATAAAAAGTTGCCAACTCTAATTAACATGAATGACCAGTGTCACCTATGCGTGACTTCTCTCAGTCGATTTTTATCGTTCCCTGTCACGCAGACGTGATTGACTGCAACCTAATCTGTCGGATCAAGACGGAATACTATTTTCTGATCAAATCAATTTCTCCGAAGCGAGTTTCTTTATATAAATGATAAACCATTTTAAGCGGGAATCTTATGGAGAATTTGGTTCCTTCGTTGAACGCATCATTCTCCAGAGCAGTGTCATAGGAGTTTTGTTAAAAAGCATTGTTAGTCAATTATTATTAGCTGTTTCGACTCAGAAATTCAAAGCAGCCCCATCATGCATACATACCTAAGAAAATAATCGTTCCATCGATATACCCCCGAAACGACGAGCTATCACGCGAGAATTTCTGAGAATTCACCCTTGTTCACTTAGAACACCTCTCATCAGTCTTTACCCGCGTTAACGACGCGACTTGCAATTTACCCGCCATTTATCTTCGAAATGTTATTACGGTGATGCCTGCAGAATGTCGTTTTTCGCGGTTTCCCGATTTTTTCGTTCATTAAACCGATCGGAAATAAATGAGCGTTCACTGAAGCGTTCTAATTGGACGTTTCGCGTTTGCGGCACGCGATAATGTACCAATGAAAGGAGAAAACGAATCTCGTAGACTGGCGGATTTTTATGCAAAACAAAAATTGTCTGCATCAAGCTGAACATGGTCGTACCAAGCCGAAAATTCTTTCCTTCTTTAATAATTTTAAAAACTGAAAAAAGCACGTTGCCTGCTTGAACTCTTTCTTGCCATAAATACGTAAAATCCGCGGTCTACTAATTAACGTCCGATACAGAATATCAGCATGAACTTCTCATACTTCGAGTCTGTAGATTTCGAATTCCAAAGAAAAAATCATAGCCCAAATAAATTGTAAGAATTTTTACGATTGACTCTACGAAGGCTCGTATCGTTTGAATCATAAAAATTCGTAGAACCGCGGGAGAGAATAAAATGCGGGCCAGATGGTCGGCACGCGGCGAATTAAAGGATAAAAGAACGCAAATGGACTATTAACGCAATATAAATAGCAATTACCCGACACGTAAATACAGTACGCCCTGTATTTGCCTATTAGAATTCAACAGGGGCGCGCGAAGTGTACTCAACTCGGAGGAAAAAGTGCTACTCATCGATCGACCGTGCGCTCTCTTTTTACTTTCTATTTTCCTTTTGCCCTCGGCTGCCTCTCCGTTCAGTTCCCTTATTTTTGATAAACATCGTTAACATCGAACGCCTCACGGCTGCCATGACTGGCGTTCAATTTTGTTTCCCCGTCGAAGGCGCAAAAGAAATTTCTTTTGCCCAGCCGATGCACCGGACGAACAAGAACTCGCATCCATCATGCGCGTTCCGTGATATAATTGGTCAGGGTGTGATGCTGTTCGAATGAATTATTTATGGGGGATTGCCCGCGTAGGCTCGAATTTGTAGCTCGGCGCAGAAATTAGTTGGATTTGTGCTGGTTTGCTGTGACATTCTGTCAATTTCGTGGCTGTTCACTCTGATAAAGCGGAAAAAAAGAATAGTATTTAATCTTTAATGGGCTTCTGAATCACTGTGGCGTATCTAACAGTGGGTACAGAATATTCCATTTACATGATAATAATCGAACAGAAATTATTAGATTGCGTTAGTTGGGGTGACTTAACAGTTAACCACAGAAAATGCTGTTAAAGTTAAAAATTGTAAGCGTAACTACAGTGATTTCTCTATATATGTCGCCAAGGCCTGGATGATAAACGTCGCGGAATTACACCACTACTGGGGTAGTTCATTGTTGTTGACATATATCAATCATTCACTGTATGTCGTATTAACAAATATACCGAATTAATTGAATTTTTTCTCAAACTTATAATTTAACTTGACGCTCAAATGGCACAACTGAATGAATTTAATTGACCATTTACACCATTTTTTTGTCCAATGAAATTTAATTGGCACTTCGTATCACTATTTACTTTTATTATTTACCGTGCTTCAACACTCCATTTCGTACAGTAGAACGGAAAAATAAATGGAAACGTTGGTACGTAACAAACATTTCTATTCCAACTCCTAGAGTTTCAATGGAAAAATTGAGTATGCTATCGAAACGATTTCGCACATACTGCAAACAAATCAAATTCACCCAACAGATACTTCAGTTACACTCGGTTACACACATTCCAGCTACAAGGATCGATCCATAGCGAAATAATTCCAGTTCCGAATTCCCTGGTACGCGATGGTAAAGCAAAACCTCGCAAACACGCGAAAAAGGGAAGAAAAAACAGTTCCTCTGCCAAAAACTGAGAGAAATTCGTGCATCGACGACCGGTGTATGGATTTACGAGACGTTCACTGCGAAATATAGCGCATCGCGATACTGAGGAAAAGTTTGCAGGTAAAACATGCATCATACATAAAAGGAAAATGCGGTTCGTCGTCGGACAATTGTATTTCACTCGTATTATCTTTTCACTCGTATTCACTCGTATATCTTTAACTAAGAAATTGAAAAAATTGCAAAAACTTGTTTCAAGTGCAAAGGGTTAAAAAGAAGAATAAAAAGAATTTTTAAAAAGTATAAAAATGTTCTGCTCTATGGATGCAAATGCTGAACATGTTAGACTGTCCTTAAACGTCCAGAAAATTGTTTAGCTCCACTAAAAAATATTATGTTGGTGGTCAACGTGATCGCGACTAAACTAAAAATGCTTGCTAGTATTTGTTTAAAAATGCGAATACAGTATGGCGAGCGTATGGAACTCGTCAAAACCCGCGGATGGCTAACAAGAATTGATACGATACGGTGGCAGAGTTGCGATAGCGTCTAATTGGATCGTCGCATCGACTCGTTGAGCGTCGGAATTATGGGTAACTGTAAGCGTCCCCGAGTCATGCGTAATTCAGGGCTACGTGTGCTGCACATACAACTGTGGCGCACCTTGCATCACCTCCCTAATCGATTGACTATCCGCTGTGACGCGACAAATTGTGTTTGCACGAGGATCTGCCGCATTTTGACCCCGACACAATACTCGAGGACACCCAGTGGCCAATGGGATGTTCCTCCGTTTTCAATCCTCCATTTCGTTGGCCTTACCCAACCCGAATGATCATACCTCATGAAAAAACAATTCTAAATTTCAAAACAATAGGAAAGTGGGAATCTGTGCTGCATTGGAATGAAAAAAAAAAAAGTGAATGAAACATTGTCACAATTTTTTACTGGCTTGATGTAAAGCTTACGCTTCTATCTGGAACAGACTCTGCCCCGAAAAAATGTTTCCGAAGCTTTTATAAATATATATTTATCGTACGTTGGAGAAACACCAAGTCTTCGGTATCTCGTCCACTATAATAAAATCATTTGATACTGATAAATATGATTAGATAAAAATCGCCAATGAGCTGTTAAAATAGAGAGGCTTCGAGCTTTAAAATGAGTGCAATTTCGTTTTCGCGAAATTAGAACTGAACTTAGATATCGACAACTAAAGAAACTCGTAAATTGTGTTTGAAACATGTGTTCACATTTTGGGATTACATACTGTAGGGGCTAGCCCGGTGTTCACCCTTTCGCATCGAGCTTCTCCTTTGCAACCCACGAGCCCTTCCTCCATGACAAGCTGCCGAGTAATGAGATATCCCGCTTTCAACCGGCATGCCATCGCCGGGAAACACGATACATGCTACGGATGAACTAGGAACCCGTGTAACCACGCGGTACCAAACGAAGCGTTCGCGATCCTGTTCCACCGAGAAAGGGTTCCTCTCCCCCATTAGGCTGATTTCATTATCCTCGTTGATGCCTCTCTGGCAAACCGAATTTAGCCGAGGCGTTCCGAGATCTCGTTTGTTTCAATGTTGCCCGTAAGCCCCGGGCGGAACTTTATGGAAATTCGCGTTTCTCCGAGGAAAATTCGGCTCTGATCTGGGAAGATACACTTTACGAGGTTTTCATGGCGGACACAAATTTTTTCAGAATTTTTATGGGACTCAGTTCCATAGGTGTCTGGAGTGTGTTTGAGTGTCGAGAGTCTTTACCGAAAAGACGTGGTACTGATTCCTGAGTTTGCAAGATGTGGAAGACAGTTGTTAGAGATTTATGGAACGAGTAAGAGTGCTTTTTGTGGAAGAATTTATTAATATGATAAGAGACTTCAATTTTTCCAAATTATCCATTAAAATATACACTTGCTCTGATCGTTTAATGTGTTCGTAGAACGAGTTAGAATAGAATGGTTTAATTTATAGAAGTTAGTTAGTAATTAACTTCATTCATTTAATTTATTTAATTTCGTTCTTTAAAGGTTTCAGTGATGTACAATTTTATTTTGCACTTGGTGCCCAATAATTTATAGGTGCCTGTGTCCTTTGCAAATCTTGTGAATGCAGCGAATGTTTAGAAGATAATTAAATCGCCTATGCACGCAGCAAGCTGAACAATCACGATTGCCTGTAAATCACAGAGTGAAACTAAATGTTTAATGGTAAAATTAAGCACGGTGTGTAGAACGCACGACGGAATGCGCGTGACAGACCAAAATGCGCGGAGTAGATTGGAATATGTGGAATACATTAGAGTACGCTGAATAAATGGAAATGTGCAAAATGTATTGCGGTATGTAGATTAAGTCGGAATACGCGGAACAAATCATAATATGGAGAACACATCGAAATACGCAGGAAAACTCCTGTTTTATATCCAGCACGTGCGTGTCTCATGTTTTTATATTCGCTTTATACGACTCTGTTGTGTATTTCTTGGACGATAGCGCGAGTATAACATCTCCGCATTTGACGCAATCTCGCTGGGAAAATCGAAAACTAACTTCGAACTAAGAATGCTTTCGTATTTTTCATGGAAATGTATCTCGCGCATTTGCATATTTCATACGCTCATAAACATCCACTGTCTACTTATTAGATAGGATGATGCGGTTTCAACGCTGCATGTTTCGGACATGGTAAGCCCCGTACTGATTTATCGTGGCTTGTGTGATATTAGTTTCGTTAGCCTTAGCCTTTGATCGCATGGGAATCAAAATTACCTCCAGCGAAGTATAAGACGTAATGAGATCACAATTTTTGGCAGCATCTGATAGAAAATCTACGATTCCTTTCGAACGTGTAAGGTCACTGGCATAATTAAATGTCTGTCCCGTGACTTTTTCACAAATTTTGACTTCTACAAACTCTGAATTTTAGTGGTAACTTATTACTAGACTGCTGATTTTAATGAAAATAGAACTGAACTCATTTTGAACAGGGACTCACATTTGCTTTTTCTAAAAGAATTCAGCCTATCAATAAATAGCTGAATTTATGTTAGTTGTAGAATTCACGATTGCCTATATTTTATTTCTTTTTCTAAATTCGGGAAAAATTCAAATTTTCTGTAAGTGAAACGTGGTCGATCAAGTTGTTGTTTAACATCAGAGGTATCGGTAAATAGTCACGGCAATAAAGCCGAGTTTATTGATCGCTTTGGCAAAGTTTGCTCAGCGTCTGACTATCTCGATCCCGTCTGCGATCTCCCATTTCCGAACCGCGAACGGATGGGAAAGAGGACGGCGAGAATCGTTGCTTATCGGTCCCCGGTCCCGATTCACTGAGGAGCGTGGAAAATTCAATACCCAGCAGACTTTATCGCGAAATTTTGGTCGATTTGAATTTATTCGTTCTCGAGGAAATCGATATTATGCGGGCACTCGAAAGCTGGGGAAGAGCCATTCCGCCGTGCTGGTACTGCTGTTGACAGCTGTGGGACAGTTGTAACGTTGGTCGATCGAACGTGAACTAATTTGCCTGCCACAGAACGCCAATACTGTCACATAAATTGTCACATAAATGTCACATAAATAATTGTCTTCACCATCTTTAAAAACACTCCAAACACCAAATCGAGATCCTTTTCATGCTTAAGACATATTTTTTAATCAACTTCGAAAAACAAACGAAGTTATACAATCCGACAAAAATCTCCAAAGTAGGACTAAAAATTTTGGTCAATCAATTGTGGTCAATCCTATATGCATATACAATAAAAAATAATGTGAACATTTTTCCCTGCAATCTTCCTGTGAGTAGTTTCATTTTTTTGATTTTTCAGCACAAGATTAATAAAGGGATTTCAAACTTTACAGACAAATTTGCCACCCTTGTACACTCGAAAATTTATTCACATAAAAATAGTGGAAAGTTATGGCGGTCCAAGTAGAGTGCTAGACAGAACCTATCGCGAAACTGTCTGACTAAACACTAAACTGTTTTATAAAATAAACTTGTCTTATAAAAATGGCAACCCTAAATTTATTCAGATTGTCCGCAATTTTATTCCAGTTTTTTCCATAAATGAATTTTTAAAGTTTCAATAATTGTGAAATATAAAATCGGTCACTTTGACCGTTTAGTGTTAAAGATGTGTAACTTTTCCAATTTTCCGAATTCGTCGACAATACTTAGCAACCACGGTAGAGAAACTTAGTTCCGGTCGCAGGTCCAGGAGAAGTCCGTAATCGAATTCTTTCGGCATGGCGCAAAACATTATAGTTCACGACGCACCTAAAAAGCCCAACAAGCATGAAATTCGCCCGAAATTAAGAGCGGCGGCTGCGGCATCAGTGCAAGATGTCCGAGTTCAGCGCGGGTCAAGGAATTAAAAACATCCGCGCTTTTAGAGCCGTCGTTATAACCGAAAGAACCGCAATAACGATTTCACGGTTCCGAGACCGAGCCAGCCCCTCCAGTGGCCTTGTTTCGCGCGAAATGAATAGTGCTCGCGATAACGAGCACCGTAAGACATCAGTGCTTGGAAAAACCACGCTGAGAGAGAGAGAGAGAGAGAGAGAGAGAGAGAGAGAGAGAGAGAGAGGGAACGTAAGAACAAGCCGGTGGCTGGTTGCCAATGATCATCGAGGAGAATTAGCCGTCGCCGGCCATTCCGGTCGGTTCCATTGCGAAAACCCGGTGCCAACTGTGTCGGTATCCCGTCGGGCAATCAAAAGAAATTTGCGAACAACGATCGCGACGCCCGGGAACACCCGAGTACGCTAATTTCATCCCGGGCGAACGCGAGTAACAGTTCCCGTTACGTTCCCGTTCCGTTTCGCAGGCTCGAGAACCAGCGCAGCACACCGAACACCGGAACGTATCCTGCCAAGAAACTGTACACCAGTTGCGTCGTTTGCGATCGTTTACCGGGGTAGTTTGCGCGGAAGAACCGGCGGAAAACACAGTCGGTTGTTCCGAAAGTTTCCCTTGAAGCCACTTATTTCAGACCCGGGCCGGTAACTGTTGCGGCGCCGAGCCCTCGTTGCCGCCCTTCGTTATATTTAACGAGGAAGAACGACGTCCTGCACAGATACTGTCTGCGAAGTCCGGAACTGTCGAGAACATCGCTACCGCAACTGTCAAAATGTTATCCTCTTCACTGTGGGGATTCACCTTGGAACCTGTATACAGGAAAAATTTGCCATATTCGCGTACAACGCGATTCCTTTGAGTAAACGATTTTCCTGATCGAGCGTACGGAACAGCAATCTCCTTAATTAACAGCCTGTTAAAGGGAAAATGGTAATTAGAATTTCGCGTTCGTGTTTCTGATGATCGGTAGATTAAATCGCGAAGTGGATCCGTCAAGGTCCTGTATAAGGGTTCTCTTCTTTTTAAGAGTCTATTCAAACTTGCCGGAGGCGAACGTTAGTATGAATACTACCGCGTTTTCCTAATTCATATTTGCCGGGACCCTAGCAAGGCAACCTGAGAAGGCGCTCGAGATGCTCGCAACAAAAGCTAAGAGCCGCACACAACGGGAGTTCGCTACCTAACACCAAAACAGTTTACTGGGCATCCGGCGTCGGTCCACCGATCTCGCCCGATGCTCCCCGGCCGCCGGGTCACGCCGGGTGCCACGACACCATTCGCACAGAATCCATTTTCGAAGTAGAGAAAAGAATATTGTTCATCTGAGTTGGAATGTTAAAAAGTCATGGTTCAAACTATAAGGAACAATAAAATTCAGCTTCACAAATAAATGTTAGCATTGTTAAATTATATGTTTAGCTCTGTCTTCCTTCATTAAAATTCTGTGAATTGTAATGCTTATTTCTTCATATTGTGTTAAATCTCTACGCTTTGGAGTATAATATTTTTCTTATCTACAATTGTACCTTGATGACCAGAATAATGAAATTTTAATGTCACAATTGCTTTCGTGATTACGGATGAGTACGTATACAGTTTAATAAAACAGGGTTTCATAAAGACAAATTATTTTATCCCACTTCCATCTTGAATAACTGTGGTGCCTCTCCAGGATGGAAGGAAAATTGTTCATCTGAGTTGTAATGTTAAGGTTCCGCGTGTGCTGCATTCAGCTGGCTTAAAAATTACGAAAGTGGTGAGTAGAATCGGAAGAGGATTTTTCCTTTTGTCACGTCCACGGTATAGACCCTCAAACATGCGTCGACGCGCCACGTCGCGTAGCGTCGGTTCCCTCCGAATAAGCGGAACATAACCAGTACGTGGACAGCGTGACAGCTACACGAGAACCCGATAGTGTCAGGGACGCCTTTCGGGAATGTTGGTACGACAGCACGTGAAACGTGCAACTTTTCCTTTGATTATAAAATCGATAGAGCCCGAACACGCAACGCTCGACTACACCCTATCCTTTTTTTAACGACTCGCTGGATTCGTAGTCCGTGTGTTCCTGGTTTCGTTTAATTTCTCTTTGCGCACATTTCCCTTTGGAGTTCGGCCGATACTTTTATTGGAATTGGTCCGCTGCCTTCGCAAGGTAGACTTCGGAATTTGATACAGGGAGTTTGAAACAGTGGAAACAGATCAAAAGAACTTAAAAACCTCGATGTGTTGTTTCCCATTCTATTTATTGTGTACGGGAAATTCATTTATATCTCCTGCTTTTTACAGTCGAAATTAATTAAATAGTATACATTCGATTTTTGAAAGTTTTTTCAATTTCTGTCAGATTGATCTGCTTTACAAGTTAAAAGGCACGTAGAAAAAATTGATGGAATGGTGTGCATTCATTTTTTGGAAGTTCCTCCAATTTTCGTCATTCGGTTAAGGAAATATATTCCAAATGAAAAGGGTTTCAGCATTAACGAAGTACTTTGGTAGTAGAACGTGAAAAGCGAAGAGCGAGCGAAGAGGAATCCTATGTCTTTAAATTTACAATTCAATAAAGGTTAAAGAGCTATTAGCCTTCGTGAAATAATAGTATGAAGGAAAGGAGAACATTATGAGTCTTCTGACAGAGAAATTGTCTCTTGTGCACATTTCTGCTAATCACATTATTGCTGTCACATAACCGAGGATCAAACGTTGTTTGAAATTTAATGTGTTTGAATGAAGCAGTTGCCTACGATGCTTTCATAAACGTAGTAACGTTGTTTCACGCAAGCCGACAACGTAAAATTTAATACAGAGAGCGGAGTTCTGCATCATAGAAGATGGATGACACTTCGAAAATTTGATGTAACCTGATTTATTTTGTAAGAAATAGTTTTTTTTATTAAAATTACGTTTGCACAAAAGTCCCACAACTATCCCCACTGCCGCTGGATAAGGTCGCGTGGATCGAAAAATAGTATCTCCTGGCCGATATATGTCCCTGGGTAGATCCGTGTTTTGGATAAATATCGAGTAAACACTGTAACTTGTATAGGAAAATAAACTTCGTAAAGAGTCGCGATCGCGTTCACTGTTAGATACCAGCATTTCCCATCAAGCCGAGATGAATGGAGACTTTCAGCCGGTTCGCCGTTATAAATTCCGCCTGCTGTGAGCGATTAAGATTCAGTCGTCCTCGGTAGTTCGACGGTAAACGTCACGGACAATTTCGGCCGGGTTCCCATAAAACTCCGTCGACCATTAAACTTTCATCGACAGCCGTTTTGCTATTTCCTCCGGAGGATACCCGCGAAAAATCATCGGTGAACTTGGGAGAAAGGTGAAACGGTTCTCGCGACGGTGGTCGGCGAACTAAATTCGTTTCTGTCACCGTCTTGGCTGGCCGCGCCGGTCGAAACGTTTAAAATAACTTCAAATTGACCGGAAACGAATCGAGCTCCTTCTGGTCGGCCGCCAGGATCTCCTTTCGTCCCCGTATTGCATCGAGTTTATCGATCGATCTCGATTCCGAGCGGCTTCACAGCACCAAATGCGACGAATCTCTCTCGTCTCTCTCTCTCTCTCGTCTCTCTCTCTCTCTCTCTCTCTCCCCTCTCTCTCTCTCTCTCTCTCTCTCTCTCTCTCTCTCTCTCCCTCCCCGTTTCACCGAAACTGCAAAACTGCTAGGCGGTTTTAATCGACTTTAATTATCGCCAATCCACCGGGCGTCACGGTCGGCGAAATGAATTGAAGTCGACGAATTTTAATCCGCGTAGTCTCCCGCGTGTCAAGATGAACGTTACGGCCGATCGTAGCCGTCGACCGGGAAATGACTCATAATTAGTTCCGCTTGCCCCTGACGATTAACAGACTCGATGGGGCCCGGGGCTCGTGACACCGACACCGCCAATAATCGCATGTTAAATCGATGGTCCATTAGAAACGTATGCTGCTCTGCCGCCGTTGCTGCACCGGACGAAGCGACGCGCTCAACCCGGACCGTTTTCTCCGGAGAATTATCATCCGTAAATTAACGGGCCCGTGTTATCGATTAATATGTCCGGGCTGTGCGAGCGGATGTCACCTGCCCGCGGACGCTAACGACGTTGAAAAAACTGTCCCGGGAATGCTAATCGAGTACCCGGCTTGGAAAAAATAGCCGCCCGATTATCCTCGTCTTGCGAACTGAACCAGCTTTTGTGATGTATGTCACGATTTGCGCACATTAGCCATCCTCGTAACGCTGTCTGTCTGCTGTCAATTAGTGGATGCTACGTGCGGGTTTTAAGTTCTGCCTTTCGACATTGGCTGTGCTCAATTTTTTAAACATCAGCCGTTCCTCGTGTCGATTAACCTTTGTCAAAGTGTTATTTTTACAACACGAAACAAAAGAATCTCGTTATTAGTCACCCGACTCAAATACAATAGCAATCAACATTCCATCCGCCCGAAATCCTGCCTCGCTTCATCATGCAAGGTCGCGGACCATTGTAATAAGTATCGAGTGTGAGATTACTGCTAGAGCGAGAAGGTCAACGATCTCGAGTCGAGATCCCGAGGGATGGTACGAGGGCGTGCTGTCCGCGCGAGAAAGTGCACTTTTGCCAACGGGGGAATGGGATTGAACCGACTAGGAGCGTGTTCAAAACCATTATCCCCTGGTGAAATTGCACTGGGGTGCCATTAATGGAACCGACGCGACGGCGTGCACCCGCGACCCTTCGCCACCGCTGCGCTGCTGCAAATATATTCGCCACTCGACGCTGCATTTTTCATCAGGCCACGCTGAGCGCGTGCAACTCGGCCACTTAGCAACTGATCGCCATGCGTACACCTACGCAGAAAACCTGGCTAATCCTCTCGTTCGAAACACCCTAACCCTTCTCTCTGGAATCCCTCGTCTTCGCGCCCTCGCATATTCATCCCTCCGGAGTACGTTTTATCGTCACGGGAACGGGGGACACGCGTTATGGCCTTGCGGAATTTGCACGAATCCGCTTTGCACCTCGCCCGATCTTCTGACACGGTTTTTCTTTGGCATTTGTCTGAGCTTATAACTGTTGCCTGAACAGAATATTTAATGAATATTATTAGACCACGGATCTGTATGCAAAATAAAAATTTCATTCTCTTTTTAACAACTTTGTTTCTTCTATCCCTCGCAAATGAAAAACTAGTATACCCCATTAATTATATTTAAACTAAATAACGTCTAGAACGACATGAATATTGTCAAAGTTTCAGCTATAAACGCGGGGCGAGTTCCACGCACAGGCTTCTAATAATTAATTTCACGATTTGAATGTTCAGCCTGATAAACTAGCAATTACCGAGCATTATTCGAGGAGAGAAATATCCTCGATAAAATGTATTCGAGGCAATCGTTAATTAGCACCAAGGAGGGGACCGTCGTTCGATTGATTAATTAAAAGCGCGAAGGGCGAGGTAGGGCGGCACGGCCGGATATTGTATAAAGGGAAATTAATTCGTTGTAGATCAACGAAATCCAGAAGAATTAATTATACGAACCGCGGGCAGCGGCCGGTATGTAAATGCCCGCGCGAACAAGAAGACCCGCGACGAAGCAAAACCGTGAAAAACGAACGGGCACCGGTCTCGTACGGGTTACCAAAAGTGTGGCAGTAAATAAAGCCAATTTCTTTCTGTCACCCGAGGATCTCGTATTCCCTCGGTTTTTTTCCTAATTTCATTTAAACAATGCCCTGTTTTTCCGCCACGGTCTCCGTGAGCCAGATTATCTCGTCTTCGTTAGCCCCGACGCGGTCCCTTTGTCAACTTCACGAAGACGCGGCAAATTTTCCTCGCTCACTGTCAAGTTACACTCGCTTGTCACTTTCTGCTGAATGTCTCCGGTAGTTAATTGTTGACGAGCTCCTTTTTATTTTCGGTGGACAATTTTGCGGAATTATTCAACCTTGCTGCAAAATGATTCTGTTGCATGTGGTCGCTGAACGAAGATGAACGGAGCGCGTAACAGATGTTTAGAATATGTACACTTTTCCGAATAATCGATGTAATAGTAAGCAATACATTCGAAACATTCGAATCATGGCAGCCGTCGACCCATGTTTTTCAAAACATACTCTCTCAAAGAATATAGAACTTGTGTAATTTTTATTATTTTTACTTTTCCAAAATCACGCGTTTACTTCGAATATCAATAAATATGTGTGCAAAATCCCAATGCAAAAGGTGCAATAGTTTTTCCGAAAAAAATTCCTAAATATTCGTAAAAAAGCAGGCTTAAAAACCAGAATACCTGGACGATGAGAATTATTATATTAGAATACTGGACTTCCTTCGTGAATTTGTTGATTATTTACAATCAAAATACATTCTATTGGAGGATTTGTTGTTTTAGGTTGCTGGAATATTTTATTTAGGAGGAAGTTTGCCCCTCGGTTGTTTTCAGCTCGGCACGTTGAACTCATATTTTCATATATCCGGTAACCGCATAGCGTGTGTAATAATTTTCGATAAACTGTTCGCTAATTTGACACGCGTGGATTAGGGTAAAACGAGGAAACTTGCTCGTCGGGGATTTTACTTTTTAGATTATGGCAAAATATTTTTTACATTTACGGCAAAAGTGGGTAGATGCAATTCCAAGGAGTACGGAGATTGAAAGAATTGAAGATTGAAAGAAAAAAAAAAAAACAGAAAAGAAATTTCTGCTTTGTACCAGTTCCTTGCAATTGATGTAAAGAATTTTTATTTCGCATAAAGATCAGCAGTCTAATTATATCATTGATTGAAACGCGTCGCGAGCTTTTAGGAGCGCTTGTATAAATTGTACAAACTGTGAAGAAAGAAAAAATTAATTTTTGAAGCAGCTTCTTTCTGAGATTAAACGAAGCTGTATAAAAATCTGAAGATTGACGGCAAGGAGGGTTTTTTGGGGCAATTGTTAAGCACGAGAGTGGACCATAAGGGACCCTTTTCAGGATTAAGAGCTATAAGCCGCGGCGCTCTCCAAAAAAATGCAAAAATCCGAGAGGGTTGCTTAAAAAATATGAAAGAGCTCCGCGAGAGGCAGGAAAGAAATTTAGAAACAAGCTTTCCTCCGACGTTTCAACTTTATCTTTCAACCGACTCAACTCGGGGAACTCCTGCACGGAAAAATCTGAAATTGCTCTCATCCCTTTGCGTTCCTTCAATCTCGATCTCTTAAGAGATGCACCCTTGATTCGTGCGACGCGACACGCGCGTAAATACGAGTGAGCTGCTACGGATACGTTCCTCAAAAATTTGTTGCGTTTACGCTGCTTACTTCGAGCCAATACATGTGTAGAGAGCGAGAGAGAGAGAGAGAGAGAGAGAGAGAGAGAGAGAGAGAGAGAGAGAGAGAGTGCTCTCCTCGTGGAAATGCGCGGCTTATGCCGAAGAAAAGGCTACTCAGATTGGATAGCTAAGCCGGCAAACTCGGCCATATATTTCGTTCTGATCGTTTCTGATTCGTTCGCCACTCGCTTCAGATTTTGCTTCCATTCGGAGTTTTCAATGTTTCGGTAGAGAGAAAGGACGCTTATCTGACAACTTGGGTGACTAATCACTCTGCTGTGCGCGTATTAGGGTAATTATCGGCACAAGTTGGTCCTAAGATCGGTGATTTGGGAACCTCAAAAGACTCATCTGACCTCTGATCTTCTAGAGACTAACATCTGAAAACCTTTGTGACCAATCTCCATCTTTGGAATTTTTTCGGAGGAAAGTGAACGGTTGAATTAAAAACTTTTCATTGAGACTTGATTTTTGCGGACCTTGAAGTGTGTCTAAATATTTTAATGGTCCTTTCGTTTTATGAATTTGGTGGTGATATTCGTTTCCATGATACGCTAACGATCGATGTTTTGTAGTATACTCTATTTCGATTCACCGCGTTTATTTCCGGATACATTATACAGGCTATTTATGTCATTCCTTCGGGTAATTCGCGAGCGTTCTGCTTAACAGAACGATAAATCTCTCGGCCAATCGTTTAGCGTTCGGTTAATGAATCATGGAAACGACGCCGAGGTACAATAGAACGATTATCCAGGCAGCATTGTATTAATTACACCAACAATTCGAGCCGAGAGTTTCTATGGAGACTGCGTTTCGATCGCCTCATCTGGGTCATCTCGGTAATTAACTACGTATCCCTGTGTTTGAACAAATTTCCCGTGCAATGCCTTACCGGATCATAATGGACTGATACGATTATTCTCATTAGCCACGAGCATAACCACAGCTTCCTTTGCCATAACAAATTAAGCAGCACAATTTTTTAAAACTCACTAACATCGCCTGATCTTTATGTCCTTACAATTTTGGTAAAACCAACATAACTTGATCATTTTCCTCCACATATCATTGCCACGGCGGTAATAAAATATAAATTACTGGCATGTATGAATCGATAAACAGTGCAACAAGTTCCAGAGATTTATTCATTGAAATAAACGGGGGAATAGTAGTTTAACGTCTAGACCTCTAGAGCACTGTCCTATTCGGAGGTGTTGTGTATAAATCACCTGTCAGCGTGCCGGCAGTTATGGGTTATTAAACTGTAAACGAAAAATTAGTTCCCGGGTGGAATTCTTAATTAATGGCCGCGTCAAAGTCCCGCCGGTACGCTATCGGACTAAAGTGTCCCGTAAAAGTTTCACGGAAAAGTTTCCGCGGCCCCCCTGTTAGGAAACTATACACTGTCGACCAAGTTCATTTACGCGATACTTTATAGCAGTATCAAGGTTGGCTCCCTTGAGACGCGTGGAAGAATTCATTTTGAGCTGCGTATTATAATTCACGAGCACAAATTGAGGACCTTCGTTCGAGTCGTTTGTCGGAGAAAATTTGTATCGGCAAAGATATTTTCTACAGTCCAATATTTAAATATACGTAGACCGAATGGATTTTACGGGTTACACTAAAATTTTTAATCGAGGTAGACGAAATAGAAAAATTTTATGATACAATATACACGTTCAGTAATCATATTCAGTATTCCAATATTTTTATTCAGCGAGGACGTATCGAAAACAAGAGAAAATCAAAATCAGGAAATATATTCTCGCGCTGGAACTATTCCCTGCCACCTATTCGATCACCAGATCGAAACGCAGCGGGATAAAATGGTGAACGCAATTTTTCCGTCGATAAAACAACAAATGGAAATGAAGCCGGACCGAATTCGGGAAATTTAAATCGAAATCGAGCTCCGAGCAAACAGTGCGCGTCCGCGAGACACGGTCCCGCCGATGGAAATTAACCGTCGCCGGTGTCGAGACGAGTTCCGAGAATGGGATACGTCTTTCAGCCGAGTTTCCATCAGAGTTTGCCGATCGCGTCGCCCATTTCCCTTGTGTAGACGGGGACCGTGTATCGCGGTAAATTGAAGTAAATCGCGGTTTCGCGCCGGATCCTTTGATGTCCCGCCGCTAATGGGCCAATCAAGTTCGGCGAGAGAAACTTCGATTATTGCCGGAAGTTGAGGAAAGTTGCCTGATATAATTCGGCCACGGTTTGCTCCAAACACTGGACCCCCCGTTATATCGTTCCGATCGATCGGGCACCGTTTACGGTTTTAGGCGAATTTCCATTTGCCAAGCCGATTGTCGATTCCGTTTGTTCCTCGGCAAATGACGAGGATTTAATGGCTGCACGAATTTCGAAGGTCAAAGGTTGATGTAATGACGCCAGCTCGCATTAATTGCAGTTTGGGAAATGTATTAATCTCGACTGGGTACTATTTGGGAGTCAAAGCTTCAATCGAACACCAAATTTAATCTGTGATGAAACACGTTTTCCTTAATCCGGTTTTAACGCTGATATTTTTGCGATGAAGATTTTTATAACGAGATTGATGACATTTAATGTAAAAATTAATTTAGAATTTAAATTTTAACACAAATGTAGCCTACGAATAATTGAATTAATTTATAGAATTTTCTGTGTACAAACGGTGAATTCTCGAATCGCAGCGCATCCCGGCGAGTTACCGAAAATTATTACACGAATTATTATTATTAATTCTGTAAGAATTAATCGCCTTAAATAGAAAATACGACTGCGCCTGTAACGCAGGTAAATTCGTGGATCCCTAAATTATGAGCAAGCTGGAAGTGATTTATAAAGAATTCATTGAATTTGTTAGCGCCTATATCCTCGGAAGACTACTTTCGACTACATGAAAAGTTATTGCCGGAATGAACTTACGGAAAGCCGTAAAATTGCATCCTCGAACTACTTAAGTAAATCTAATATTCCATCCTATTTGTTATACTCATTAAGGAATTTAATCTTATAGAATAAGCTTCGAAATTTATTCGTCTGAAATCCTTTCCTGGAAAATCCTTCCTTCTATTTCCACTTGTTATTTTTAGGATATTTGCTCAAAGAAGAGCAGCAGAAAGCTATTCTAGCTGAGTAAAATTAATTTAAAAAAAAAAAATATTTCCTTATATTTCACTCGAATATTGACGAGGGAGGATCACCAACACACAAATGCAAGAAATTATGAAACTTTGATGATGTACATATGTAAAGTATATACAAGTGTATATTACACAATTTTTTCCATTTTAAAAATTCATCCTGAAGGATGAAAATTAACCCTTAAAATCAAGGTTATTTCACGGAAAAGTTACTAAAATAAAATGAAAAGACTAATTTTAGTTCTTCAGTACGAATTTTGACAGAAAAATAAAATCGCATTACAGACAGCTGTGTATGTATGCCCTACATACCCTAAAATTTTCACAATTTTCCGAATTTCCGAAAGGATTTTGCAATCCAAAATTCGACACACTTGCGCGAGGCTTTACCAAACAAATTCTCTCTCGCTCGGTTCGAGGATGAAAGAGTGAGCCGCTTCGCCAATAGAGAATTCGCCTTGCGATTTAATTAGATAATTTTAGGTTTATACAGGTAACAAAATTTATTTAATAATAAATTTTATGCCCCAATTCCGAGTGACAATTGCGCCTCGTCAGTGGCTGTAAGTCGCGTTGGTTAATGACGTGGAATCGTTACCTAAATTCGGCGTAGCCGCGATACAGTATCAAGGCCATGAAGTCACCCTGAAGATCGTCCCTCTCCCCAGTGAGCAGCACGATGCCGTCCCATGCCTCGGGCCGGAATTCGAATCTTAAATGGATGTGCTTGTAGGCAGCCTTCAGGGCGGGGAACGCCAGCCAACCGGAGCCCGCGAAACGAGGTATCTTGATTTCGGCCTCTGCAAGCAAAAATGATTAGCGTCATTAGGATCTCGGGATCGTTATCATTGCGATCGGTGCGCGACGAGAGATAGAGGGAGAGAGAGGAAGATCGACCGTGACAGAAACGCGCAGCGCGCAACAAGCTTGATAAATTGTTACGTTTCGCCGGGGATTGTCCGCCGGATGTTCTCGCGCCATTTTCGCGAGCCCATCAGCGCTCGGTTCGCAATTTACCAACAATCAGATTTTACCAGGTCCCCGATGCTCCATTATAACCTCCCATAACGCGCTTCTCTCGTTCCCTGAGATGTTTGCAGACGGATTTGCAATTTATTCCCTTGTTTAGCGTTCTTTCTTAACCTCTTAACACGTTAAACCGTGTCCTCGTGGTGTTACACACACTGTTTTCTCAGTTATTAGGCTCAGTGAGTGCTAATGATTATCATTTCCCGTTACACCACGGGTTCAGCATTCGCATTTCACCGGGCATGTCGTAAGTTCATCTGATTTGAACAAAAGTTAATGGTTTGCCCGCTCGCTACTGATTTCCATCATTCCATTTGCACACACGTTTACATAAATACTTAGAAAAATGATTACTATATAAAAGATGTAAAATGAGGAAAATTTCTATGGTGCCCCCCCCCCCCCTTCTCTTGATGCTCTGCTCTAAGCACTTGCTTACTTTGCTTATTGGTTAATTTATAATTAATAAATTACTCTCCCTTGGACCCGATATCAGTATACCGTACTGGCTCTGAGAAATGTTTCAAAATTAATTACACAAGGTCGAATCATTGGATGCGGTGCAGTCTCATGCATTTTTGTTCTATTTATAGAATTTGAAAATAACTAGGGAAAATATCAAGAAATCGAAACCATCAAGGCAGGCATCATTGTAACATCAGTCACATCATTTAATGTTGATCATATGAGGTAACTGATAATCCATTGTTGTTCCAAAAGGGTTAACACGGCGCTCGAAGCGAAAGCCTAACTCAACTTATTTCTAGCTTGCTATTCATTGGCGAATCTCTCGCAGTCTCGACGGATATTCTCACTGAAAAATATCAAAACAAGCGGCTCCTCGTACAAGACAATCTCGATCGCATCTATGATATCACCACTCCAGTCTCAAGGAGTTCATCCTCACTGGCGCGACTGGTTTCAACGGTGACAGAGGCAACCAAGGCGTTGCAGAGGATGGGAGTGTACCAGAATCTGGGAGACTATTTCCTGGTGCATCACGTCTCGCGACATTTGGACCAGGCTACCAGGGAGGCCTGGGAAACTTCTCAGGAGGGATCTCGCGACTACCCCTGCTTCCAGCAGCTGGAGCAGTTCATCATCGCACGGGTACGGGAGCTGGAGAGGATTGAGGCAGCGCCATCTCAACCGACCGTCTCAACCCGGCCAGCCAACAGGCCAATCTCTGACACAGAGTCTCAAGCTGGCTCATCCTCCAGTTACGGATCTCAAACCCGATATCTCTGCTACTGTTGCAACGCCAATCATTTCATGGTCATGTGCCCCAAGTTTAGGGAGTTGTCAGTGTCGGCACGTTGGGCCATCGTGAAGGCTAAACACATCTCTGTGAAAATTGTTGTGGCCGTCATATATTACAGCATTGCAAATCCAACATTAGTTGCAAGGTATGCAGCAGCAGACACGATGCTTCACCAAACTCAATGGTCTCGCTCATCGTCGGAGCTAACACACTCCACCTCGTCAAAGGGGAAGAAAGTCTCATTCAAGAGAAAAATTTGCAATGAGAATGCGAACCTCTCGAAAAAAGATTCAATATCGTTCCAGCAAAAAAAGCATAGGGGATCCGCGGCCATTCTGTTCGATGTCAAGAGCGAGGGCACAGGTTTTCGGTGGGTGTGAGTTGGGAGGGGGGTGGGGGGTGGGGGTTGGGGGTTGGAGTGGAGAAAGTGCCATCCTTTTCGTTTCCCAGGCCCGAAGCATCCGAGGAAACGAAGAAATATGGTTAAAGTCGAGGGGGTGGCGGAAGAGAGACAGACAGGAAGCCGGGAATCGTGGATGCCAGGAACGTGTGAGGCTTAGAGAACATCCTTTACCTTTGGCGATGCGGAGCCGACTATCAGTCAAGGAAACAGCACTGTACACAGGAGAAGAAGACCCTCGGTTGGTAGTACACGCGAGTATAAGGGCGGCGATAAATCAGGTCGACAAAAGGAATGGAAAAACTCGCGACCGTTCCTCTCGGAAATCGAATTACGCCTTCTGATCTGCGGATCCACTGGCGTAATAAACGTTATTCGACGTAATAACTACGCCATCGCAATGAGGAGGAGAACTCGTTCGGTGAATTATTCGATCAATTCATTATTCAACGCCCTCGCTACCTTTCATCAACTAGCGAGCTCGGCTGTCTGCTTTTTATTTCGGGAGGACAGGTTGGAATGCTCCGATAATTGGAACGGTTACCCGTTCTAATTGAGGTGCACGTGTTTCGTTAGGGTAGAATGATTCCAGTACGGTACTTGTAGTTCTGGAGGAGGGAAGCATGCAGGTCGGTAAATTGCAGTTCGGATCGCGACACGGGACTGCGCAGGCATGTTTTATTTGCTCGAGGAGGGTACGTTTAGCTCGTTTGTATTCGTTGGTAATTTTCATGTCAAGACGTTCCTGCATTATTTCGCAAAAATGTAGTTTATTTTGTCTTGCATGAACTTGAAAAACTTAATCGTGAAGTGAAAGTGTCTTCGAATATTTTTAACAAATTGAGGAGAGTGTTGAGAATGTCCTGTATTATTTTACAAAAGAAACGTAAGATTATAGTTTCGAGTTCACAGGGATTAAAAGCGCGGCAACAGCGTCACTATATATTTTTTCACTGTCAAGACTGAAGCAATGAAAGTAAATTACACAGCTGGGAATAATTTGTCACGTTGCCACAAAGCATCCAGCATTGAACCGCTCGCCGGTTTTCAAGAGAAAGGTAAAAATCTCTCCGGAGAAAACTCTGGGGTCAAGCATGAAACCGACGGTTCCCAGAGAAGCTGGACACCGACCTTGACCAGTCAAAATCCTCAGATCCAACCAACGTCGTGAATCCTTTGAGTGTGAGACGAAGACCGTGCAAACATTTCCGGAATCTCTCGTATGCAGAGCGGTACGCGTAACGAACCGGGAAATCTCGTTGTTTGTATTCCACGGAGCCAAAAAATCAGCGGCATCATTCCCGAATGGAGGGAAGGAACGCGACGTGTCCCTCGGCTGGGACGTTTTGCGGGTCAGCCTTCATTACCACGATAAATCGGCGCTTGGTGTTTCGCATTTTTAATTGTCCGCCGCTGATTGCCTGGGGAATGAGTCCCTGGAAGGCAAAACCTTCTGATACTCTGCAGAAATGGCAAGTTGGTTTGCTAAAGAAGTACAATCTGTTTGAACGTACGAAAGGTCCTTCATTGATTGGAATCAAAATGTTTTTGACTGTAAAGAGTCTAATAACTTCATCATTCTTTAGAATCTAATAGCTTCATCACTGTTTAACACGTTCGTTACCTGATATGTGACGTTCATAATCCGACAATTAACTTGCAAATAGTCAAATTCATTTTATACATTTTGTTATTTAAAGTTGTAGTACTGAGCACAATATTCTTCAGCAGCGAAACAAATTATTCAACGCATTCAACGCATTCAAATTTACTATGCAGAGATGACAAGTAGGCTAGGCAAAGTAATACCATCTTTACTTTCATCTAACTGGTCGCATCTAACGTGCAGAGATGACAAATAGAGGCTAGGCAATTTTATGCCAGATTGATTTTTATGTCTACTACTCCCTCAAATGTTTAGATTGCAATATACAATTTTGTCGTCCCTTTTCCAAAATTGTGGCCAGTGGGGTTTGCACAAGCGATTACAAGAGTCGTTCGAACCCACGTTTTCATGTAGCTAAATGACGATAAGCAACCATGCAGGCACGAATACATCAACCGGTCATCACGTATAACCGCAATGCACTTTCGATCGTGCCGCCGCAATTTTATCGTAGCTACTCGGCGAAATGTACACGACACACCCCTGGCTTTACTAACAGGCGGCGGCTAGCACTCCGCGAATTAATGCAACGGATTAGTGTGACGCGTGCGAGTACGCCGAGGTTTTATCGTTCATCGGAATTAACTTGCGAAACGGCGTCCGGGGAAACAACGACCGTCCTTTGTCTGGATTTAGAGTGCAGCTTGAACAAATACGGTGCCTTAATCGCCCGATTAGGGATTGCACGGCGTGATTCAAGTAGCGTATCCAATCTACAGCCTTGTTTAAAATAGAAAAAATTATGTATGAAATTTTTATGCACAATTTAAAGGCTTCCACGATATGTGCCAATTTATTTGAAACTACCGTGCGGATGACTAAAGTAGAATTGTACAGGGTGATCGAAGAAATCTGTCTGTTGTACAGGTCTCTTCAAGGCAAATATAAATTGTGCAATTTAAGGGCTAAGGGTGATCACGCGACTTTTGCAAAGTCGTCAGGTCGGTAACTGCTGTACAGTTTCCGTTCACAGCCTTTCCTTTCCCAGCGAAAAATATTCTCATATAAGGACGAGAAGTTGAGGCACGTGAAACCATTTTTCGCCTAATTTTGTCGGTAACGTGGTCACTCTACCTCATAGACCCGAAACACTGTGCACTGTATAGATTAATTTATGTAATCTCATTTTATTTTACGTCGATTTACACTGATATTTAATTGAGTATATTTTATGGAAAATGGCGGAATAAATATAAAGCCCTTTTGAGTGTATTAGAAGCGTTTACGGTCTACTCGACGCGAAAGCGTACTCGTCACACGGCACTTTTAGCTTTAATTTTATATACTCGCCCGGACCGCTCGGCACGTTTTAATGAAGAATGAAACGTTAAGAACTTCTCATGGCACTCCGGTTAATTCTCAAAGAGTGGGACTCGAGAATAAAGCTTCTTAACGGGTTGTTTCCTCCCGCGCCGACGGGATTTATGCGAATTTTGAAGCCACTTAGTTCCGCCGGTGAAACAAACAATGAACAATCAAGCCCGTAAAAGTTTCAACGGACAACCGCGGGGAACTGCTGGCAAGTATTTCGAGCTGGTAACTTTCAAAAACCTGCCTCGATGCACCAAATGTACCAAATTGATTCGTAACCCTAAAATAAACCTTCACCTTCGGCATGACATGAATTAAAATGTCAATATTAGTTTAATAGGCAAAGCTAGTAAATTCTTTCTTGTGTGAATTATTTTTTCAGTTCTAGATCCTTGAGCTTATCAATTGTTATTTTTTTAAAACACTTGAGAAGGTAAAAAAGAAATAATTGATAGTTGCATTGTATTGAAACCTCTGTTAGTTGCCTGCAAAATTTAATAAACATATTTAATTGCGTACAGCTATACAAAGAAAGACCGAATCAATTAGCACACCTAATAAAGACCGGAAATCAATGATGCTGAAATCAGATGCCAAAGTGTGACAAACGATCGGATACAGTCACAATTAAGGAATTATTTACAGTTTCCGAGTGCCCGGATCTGAACCAATCATATCACAGCCAATTAAACAACCGAGCTTATATAACCTGTTGTGCATTTAATTACCCGCTGATGTAAACATGTGCTGGTTTGACGAACCAGATTTAAGAGCGCAGGAATTTATAATGAAGGTATCAATTTCTATTTTGATTACACCAGGATATCGCTTACGCAAGAGGATTTCGCGTGACGAAAAGTCAGTGTAGATTTCATATTGGACGGTGGTGGGGTGCAGTGTGTTTGTATGCAAATACGAATTTATATGCATATGACATGAAATCGATTGGAAATTCGAGTAGGCGAGGTAATAAAGTTCAATCAAGGGATTTGTTCGAATATTCTGTTTTTGCATTCATTTGCTGAAGGCTTGGGGATGATTGCAACCCTTATAAAATTATTGTCACGTTTTCTCATGCTGTACCTGTGATAACGAAGATACTTGTGTATTAATATTCTCATTCATAGATTGTAGATTTTATGCATTCGTGACAAAAATATACAAGCGCCATTTGGAGCAGTGGAGAGATTAAAATAATTGAAGAACGCCAATTTATTAAAGTCGATACAGCAGGGAAGGAATTACAATTTAGCTGTTGTTTTTCTTTTTTCAATTAATGCACACCATTTTTAATTTGCCAAAAAATTGCAACTGGATTCTTCCTGCAGCTGGTAACTCGAAAAATGTGCTCGTATGCGAGGGGATGATCATTGTTGCGGGATCGGCGACTCTTCGTTTGTTCGCGGAGTGTCGGGATCGGTCACTTTGGCCATTTGCCAGATACAGTGTTCTGGACGGGGGCTCAATTAATTTTCTCGCGGGGAGCGCGATTTATCGCGCTTGAAGATTTGCAAGCCACGCCAAACAGAAGAGTGTCGCGCAATCGACAAGTTCACGCGCAGCCTCGCCCCGTTGTGGTTCGCCGAGTCCATTCCGAAAGTTTGATAGAATCTCGAACAGCAACAGCTCGATACCTGTTACTATATTCCCGTCGTTTCAAAGCTAGACGGGCACGTAACTGTTTAATAGAAATCGCGCGGAAGTGTTGCGACCGTTTGGTATCGACAGCCGACGCACCCTTATGCAATCGTAAGCTCCCTTTTTCCGCCGATTACCGTCGCGCATTGCGAAACTCCACGCAAACTGCCGCTTTTATGCCGGCGAATTTGACGAAAATAAAATCCAATGGAACTCCCCTTTTCTCGTTAATAGTTCCGGAAAATTAGATTAGGTTCGCCTTCGTTGCTGAAGGGCGGAATTTATTGCCGGGTATTTAGCCTCATTGGCTTGTGCTTTAATATATAAACGCCTTATTAAAGCTGTTTCAAAGCAATGCAATACAATTTTAAAGGAATTATCAAATCATTTCCTGAATGCAGGAAGATTCAGATAATTAATTCTCTATCGCCTAAGGGAAATGTTAATATTACTGATATGAATATTGAATATTGCTGATATTAAATGTTAATAGAGTTGATTTCCGTTTACAAATTCTGTACGCTTCGCAGTTAAAGTAATTGAATTCAGTGAAATTCTATGAAAATATAAATTGTCGTATAATCTGTATATAAATGCTGTTGAAAAAAAAAAAGGGAAAAACAGAATTCTGTCATAACAGTGCAATAGAAGAGTGCATATAAAACGGTATTGCTTCTACAGATTAATGCAATTTTTAGTTTACACCGTGGTACAGTCTACAATGAACGAGACGAACATTTTTCAGTTGCGTGCCTGCGCAAAAATTGTAGAAATATTTACAATCTATTGCCACGACGAGGGAGTGCACCAGATGGTGTTACAGTTTGATACTGTACATCACAATAACAACCGATCCTCGGTTTACACAGTGAATACGTTCTTCTGGTTGTTTTATTTCCCGCCTGGAGTGAGAGATCGAATAAATCATGTCCGCCTGTGCAAAAAAAGAAAAAATAGAAACGATACACGCGGCAGTACATATGAGATACAGCGTCGACGTGGTAACGAACATCATGCGTGCACACGGACGACAAATATTGAAGTTTTCAAGAACGATCTCCTGAATGTAACCGTACATTCATGCTTCCTGAATACACGATGAAAGCATACTTTGATATAAATTTTAAAATAAATCACTCGACTGCGGATTTTTATGCGATACAAAAATTGTCCGCATTGCAGGAAACTGGAGCTAAGCACTTCGTTCCTACTTCAATAATATTAACAAGCTACTGTTTCGAGTTGCACCTACTCACCTAATCGGTAGATTTATGCGAAATAAAAATGTTCTGCACCGATTGCGGGAAGCAGGAGTTAAATAAAAATTGATTTCATCCCTTAACAATTTTGATACATTTCAAGCAGTATAAATACCAATATTCCCAGATTTTTCTAATCTTTTACTGTTTGATATTTCACTTTACAAATGTCTTCATAAATGCATAAAAATCCGCAGTCCAGTAACCGCCATCGATCAACAGTAAAAATAAAAAGCAAGAAGAGGCGTTTAAATCCTCGAAACGACGTTATCGTAATTCCATCTCTCTCATCCATTTTTCGTTAACACGATCGCGAAGCACGTCGGACTTCGACCGCTTGTATTTGAAAACGAAAAATGGGAATTCGGTTAACGACGCTGTTCCCGATTTGCATGCAAAGCGTTATGCACCGGGGTGCGCATAAAAGCGGAAGCTCTAGCCGGCTAATACGATTCTAGCGACCGCGGCCAATTTAAGATGCACCGAGGTGTACCGCGCTGTGCAACTCGTGCTCAATCGGATCCAGAGATCCCGAGGAGGTTGACGAGGTTTCGATCGGTGCGCCGTTACCCCAGCAACTTGATTGATCGTTTCGCCTTCATGCAAACTAAATACAAGGATCAAGAGGCCTCCGATGTCTTTGCAGCTCCGATTGCTCTCGCATTCCGTCCCGTTCTTCTACCACGGGAACGGTAATGGCTCTTTTTTGTCCGACGACTTTGTCATTCGCGGTCACTTTGCTTCTTCGACACCTTTGAAGTCCTTTCTCTCGATCGCGACTTAATTTGTCGGGTCAAGAGAACCGTGGCACGTTAGCCACGTGTAAATTACATCGACTTTTAGTTTCAGGAAGAATGTTTTCGGTTTTTTAACCCTTTGTGGTCCGAACTGTGTCCTCTCTTTTATTTTAGAACTTGCTCCAACACCAACATCAATCGTATTCCCATATGTGGCCTATGTAGAATGAGAAATACTGCAATTGTTGTTGCATACCATTGAATTCTGGCATTTCTTATAAATTGCACCGTAAATTTTTAAAATTGGTGCAAAGACTTCCCAGTGGTGCTTCCCTCCTTAGGTAGGGTGTTAAGCTATGTCCATACTGAAGCAACATACAACTTTTGTCGCCTCTTGTTGCCTTCTACAGGGTGAACGCAGCTTTACATTTACCAAGTTCAATCTCTCAGTCATTAGGCATTAGTATAAATTAATTGAATCAACTCTCAAGGCTTCTCTACCACTGATAAACTCCTTCGCGTCCCGTTTCCCCAATTTACTCTTTTTCACCGCTCTTGCCATTTCTTGGTGCTTTCGTGAGTCGTTCGTTCGGCCCTTTCTTTTAATTTCCTGGTCGAGATCCTGAGTGCTTTTTCTTGGTCACCTCGCCCACGAGAACCTGAGGTTCTTTCAGTTTTCTATTTCCTGCTTTTGTTCGTTGACGTCTTCAGTTTTCTGCCCCGGTTTTCAGTATTCTAGATTTCCAATCTCGACCCCCTTTGTATCAAATTGATCTTTCCGTCTCTCTCTCTCTCTCTCTCTCTCTCTCTCTCTCTCTCTCTCTCT
>CM052125.1:14339488-14382630 GCA_028454245.1 Halictus quadricinctus | reverse complement strand
AGAGAGAGAGAGAGAGAGAGAGAGAGAGAGAGAGAGAGAGAGAGAGATCTGACGGCTAGGTTATTCCGCGCTCTCTTTTTTCCTCTCTCACATACACTACTCCTCCCCCATCCTTCCCAGTTACCCCTGGACCACCTCTCGTAACTTCTTCTCGTACCCCCATGCCCTTACCCCCGCCCTCCCTCTTAACAACTCCCACTGCAGCTCTTCCCTCACCATATACCCCGGTGTGCACCTCTCTACTCCTAGCACCCACCTCAGAAACCTCTCGTGCTACCTTTCCACCCCTTCCCATTCCTTCCAACCCCAAATCTCCACCCCATATCTAAGTATCGACCACACCAGCAATTATTTGTTTTATGTGGCACTGTCTTAAAAATCCGAAAGAAGTAGCCTTAACTTCTTAATATGCACGTCGCTTTACAAACCGTAATGCAGAAAGACTAATAGCACACGTAGCAAAGTGCCCATATTTATACATTCTTAAGATACTTTACGTTTCCCCCTCTCTCACTCTAACAACCAATAGAAATGTTTGAAAATATTCGTGTTCTTCTGAAATGGTATGTATGACCAGGGTAAAACTGATGTGCGGCATTTGCCACCAGCTCTTTTCAAAGCTACCATAAACGACGAGGGAAACTCCAGCTTCGAGGATTCACAGTTTAAAAAGGCTGCAGGTATATTTTGACCGAAGGCCCAACGACTGCAGAAATTCACAGGCGAATTGGCTATAAAAGTCGGTAGCCTTGCTCCGCCGCGGTAATTAGCACCGCGTCACGTTGCTACTTGCGCCACCTTCTTTAGCTACTAATAAAACAATAAACGACACATAACCCAGTGGTATTGTTTAAAATACACTATACACGTTTATACTAAATACTTATATTTCGATGAAACAAGCCAGAATTCGTTTAAACAAATAATAAAAATTATTCGAATATTGTTTAAACAAAAAACTTTTGTTAAAATTTTCTTGCGCGACTACATTTCCCATTGAAAAACACACAGTTAAAAAAAATATTCAAATTTTTTCGACCTCTGGTTTCCGAGATATCTCAACGTGAGAAGAATAACGTTGCCAGCGAGATAAGTCTGATAAGTTTCAAAAATGCTGTAATACTTTCTAATGATGAACCAGTGGGGATGATCCATTGTTTTTACATAATAATAACCTGAGTACAGAGATATTGCAATTTCATGAACTCTTTATAGAATTTTCAATTATTCTCGAATTCATCCGAATATCTAATTGGCACAGCAGTCTAATTACGAAAAAATAAGCAATGTTCGAAGTATCAAATTTCCTTAGTTAATATATAAAAGATCAACGTATTCTAAGGATTTTTGTTCTGCATTCCGGGCTCATCCAGATCCACGCGGTTACGAAGTTTAGCAATTAAACGGCGAACCCGTCGATCTCTCCGCGACAGTGTAATTATTTTTTCGCGAGCCTCCGTACAATTATCGTCGGCTCTAATGATCGCGTATGTGGGTCAGATTTCAGATCCGATAGAACAAGCGGAAAAATATTCCAGACGAACATTGTTACTGCGTAACAACAGTAATCATTAAATTATACACCGACACTTTCATTCCCAAACTAAAATCTTTTAATTCACTGCCAAAGTGACATCTTTCTCTCATCCCCCCTGCTTCTAATTTATTCTGGATTACTTACAGTCTGATTCACAAAGATCAATACCTTACCGACAGATCGGAACCAAGCACAATTTTCCAAATCGAAGCTTTCTTTCCTGAAAGAAAAGTCTGCCAATTCGACGACAAAGTGGCATCTTCTTTTCATTCCAGATCCTGGTGAAGAGACAGCCCAGAATTTCCACCATCCATCTCCGAGCAACCCCATGGAACGTCGACAAATATCCAATTCGAAGTTTCGAACTGGGAGCAGGGTGTCCCTTCGAAATCCCCCGAAAAAACCACGAGACCGAGTGCTCATCGCGTACTCGGTCCACGTCGTCGCGCTCCCCGCGAAGAAGAATAACCTTATCATCCCCAAAGGGGTTGGGATAGGTTATAGAAGGGGTTGTGTACCGTACAATTTATTTCTCTTTGCGTCTCATCGTTCCCGTCATTTTTCGCACGAGCATGACGCTAATCGAGCATGGGAACCTCGGAGGATGAGGGATCGGGGCTGGAAAAATCCGTCGTTTGGAGGCGACTTTATAAGGCGGGACTATACACAATCGGAATCCCCGATGCCGCTTTGGGAAGACAGAGTCACTCCAAAGAGACCGAAATATATAATCCAAAAGTAACACCTCTCGCCGCCGTATATACGTAGTCGCCCCTTATTGGTGGTTTTATGTAGCGGGGCTAAGATGACGCGGCGGAGAGGGTATATGTATGTGAGGTAGTCGTCCTAGAAATATGTATCAAACAGAAAATATCTGAATATATAACCATCTGAATGTATACATCAATCTTTATTAATCCACACTTTATTTATCCACACATCCCCGTGTTTTTCCACACATTAACCGATTGACGACGACTCGCGCTATAAGGTCGTAGTCCTATAATTATTGTAGAGTGGAAGGGTCTTTTCAGGAAGCTAAATCGTATAATTTAGAACGATGCGTTATTAAATGTTCTCTGCCGTGGAAGGGTCTTTTCAGGAAGCTAAATCTTTTTACATGTTTTTGTTCTGACGTACATTGACGCCGGCAAATCTAGTGTCGGAATTAACCAGCGGATTCTCCGATTTTTTAACGGCCTTTGTTTACTCGACTATCGAGAATGTTCTCGGTAAGTGGTTTGCTGAGATGTTTAAGATTAGTGTAGTGGGATTCAGGAGGAGTCGAGATCAAGTGAAAATACAGCACAGATGACAATAAGACTGTTCTTTGGGATTTTTGTCGTGTATAGAAACGATGTGTTCGACTCTACGCAGTATAGATGGCGTTGACTGACATGTTATAATCGTAGACCACCTTCTAATATCTTTTATTAAATATACGTTAAATGCAATGTGCAACAAAAATTTTTCTACAATACTGAATCAGGTATGAACCTATTCCATAAAGACTTTTAGCTCCATGTCATTTAGTCTACCCGTGATAAATTCCCAAATATGATCTTTCTCTGTCCGATTAGAGTAAAGGAACTCTTAATTACAAATCTGTGGACTGCCTCAAGCAGAAGCTTAAAAGCCCGTGAAGCTAATTAAAGCAGAGAGGTGTTAGATGATAAAGTACGCATCCAATTTCTATAAGAACAGGATTTTCGAGAACCAACCCGAGTTCATCTTGCAGTCGGCGTTTCTCCGGAGCTCGGAGTTATCTCGTCGCAGGAAACCTCGTTTCCGGTAAAAGCTTCCTGTTTCTTGCGTCGCGGCAGATCGTCACCGTGTCGTTAGAAGTAACTGGGCGAGTGGTGACAAAATTTTAACCGGCTTTACACAATAAAGCAACGTATAATGCGGAAGTAAGCCGCTCGGAGCACAAAGCACGTTTCTTGGGCATCTAATTTTCCAGACTTTGTAACGGGTCACAGAATAACTGGCACTCTTCGCAGCTGCTTCATATTTTCTTCACATTTTTGTCCACGCCACGGACAAATAGTAGGAGAACAGCAGAGATAACCAGGACCAGATCAGGGGAATTTTTTTGTTCAACCACGCGTCGGGAGAAGCGATTCGGTTTTTAGGTTTCCCTGCTTTTTATTCCATCATCGGCTCGATCTTTATCAATCTCCGACGCAGATTGCGAAACACGCGTCCCACGGCTTTACTTATTCATGCCGTTTGTTTCGCGCGTTTCTGCCTCATCCCGTCCGCTAACCACCCTCCACTTCCCACACCCCGCCCCGCCCCGCCCCGCACTCCCATCCCCATGTCAGAGATTATTTTATTCGTTTTGCACCGCTTTCGACCCGATTTATCTTGATTTATTCCGTGAATTCGCTCGTTTAAACGGTTAACCGATTCGCTGCATAGGTAACACTCAACCGGAAAATCGCCCTGTCGAATCAAATCAGCGCCGGTTTAATGAACCGGGCGTACGGTTATTAAAAAGTAATATCGACGCAATAATGAAACAGCTCGTTTCGCTTCATTTTTAATTATTCGCTCGTATTCAATCGTTGTGAGGAGCAAGAAGCGGCTCGAGGACCAATTACCCAATTACATCAATTTTTAAACAAACATGGGAAACGGTAAAAACATTTAGAGAAATCAATGTTTCTCTCGTGTTATCGTGAATCCGATAAAGTTATTAAAAAAAAATTATTCCAACTCCTGTATCTTGCAATTAACACTTTATCGACCGCTCACACAACATGTGTTTGATAGCCGGAATTAATGCAGACAATTTTGTAAGAAAATGCAATTTATTTATTTCAAAAATTGATTTAAAAAAAAATTATTCCAACTCCTGTATCTTGCAATTAACACTTTATCGACCGCTCACACAACATGTGTTTGATAGCCGGAATTAATGCAGACAATTTTGCAAGAAAATGCGATTTATTTATTTCAAAAATTTATTTAAAAAAAATTAATCTAGCTCCTGTATCTTGCAATTAATGCAGACAAGTTTGCACGAAAATCTCCAATCTACTAGTCACTCTACCAATTAACATTGTCCACACACAACGAGTTCAAACACTAGCGTCAAAGATCACTTGTTCACAACAAAGCCTAACTGGTCCACTGCTAACGTCGCCAAAATTCAGCGCAAATATGAACTAAACGCAGTAAATATTGCAGAGAGGATTCTGAGCAGCAAAATCCGCATTTTGACTGTCTCGCAGCCGGAATAAGAAAAATAAAAAAAAAAAGAAGGAGGTGGAATCGTCGAAGAGGGCAGAGGACAGAGAGAAATAAAGTGAGAAGAAGGGTCGAGGGTTGGCTCCTCTAATTACGACGCTGTCATTAGGACACCGAGTGCTTAATGGCACTTCGGGATAAAGTGGGCTCGGTTCGCGGACCCATTCGCCGGCTGATTTTAAAGGCAATTAAACTTGCCCCCCTCGGGGAAAACAGACGTACCCTGTCTTCGAGCAACGATCTTCTGAGCTCGGCCATCGATTATCGTCTCCTTCCTCGAGGCTTTCTTATCGGTCAAGACACTAGCTTCGGGATAATTCAGTTTTATTTCTCGACCCCTTTGCGAATCGAGGCGACGTTCATTCGACTCGTAATTTCCCACAATGTTGTACAATCAGGGACCATAACTGTTATAACCAAAAAAGAAAAAGAAAATAACAAGTATTTCATCGACTAAAATCGTATTGGTTACAAATTTAAGAGAAATTTATTTCGATCACTAATAACAGTTATCGATGGGAGAAGCTTATTTCTGTCGCTCATAACAGTGGTCGATAAAAGAAATTTATTTCGATCGCTCATAACAGTGATTTTTAGTTCGAGGAAATTGTTAAGAGCAGAATTAAATTATATTTGACATATAATTAATGGCTAAAAATTGTATTAAGAAGTTGTCAACATAATCGATAGTTGTCTGCGGGCTGGGACCTTGGACGCATTTGGTCGCCGGAAGTCTGTTCCTACCTGGGGTGCACATTTGTCGACCAGGTTCGGGGTTTTTCCTTGGCGTGCACATTTGGCCGCCAACCCTTGACTTTCGCCAGGACACGGGTGGCCGGTCCAAGGACGCAACTTTCTCCAAGGGGCACGTACAGGAAAGCGACATCCCCACTCCAGAAGTTTCCTTGTTTGAAAGAAATTTCTGGAGGCACGGGGCATGGATATAAGGGCGGATTCTGACGGATGACACGGTCAGTCAGTCGTAGTCAATCATTGTCAGTGGTCCGTAGTCATCAGCACGTTCCGTAACGTTAATATTTTGTCGCGTCGTTATTTCATTGTTATTTGTTCCTTGTTACGTTGAGTTTTGTTTTGTAATAAATGGTTAGTGTTGTATTAGGTAAATCTTTACTTTGGTATCCAAACAACTATACTACCCAAGTGGATTTTATGTACTTACAACAAAAATGAGTAGGTGGAATATGATACAGCAGAAAGATTCTAAAAATTGAAGAGTATACATTTTCTTCAGTCTATTGAAATGATTGAAGGGAGAAGAACAAAATTTTATTTTGCTCTTATTTCTGAAGAAAAATTGTTTTCGCGGTCGCGAGATCCGCGATTTCTCTGTCCGATTGTTTTTCAAGGGGCACTCGAAAGCACTTTTTTCTCGAAGAAAGTGGCGCCAATCTTTTTCTCCCTCTGCCGTGGCGGCGCACTAACTTATAACGAAACAATTTGCAAGTCTTATGAGAGAAGGGGTGGACCGGCAGAAGAGGACCTGAGCTTGCAAGAAAGCTCGCGAGAGAAAGAACGAAAGATGGAGATAGATCTCGGGAGATGGGAATAGTGGGAGAGAGAGAGAGAGAGAGAGAGAGAGAGAGAGAGAGGAGAGGAACTTTTAAAGACTTTTAATTCGAGAGCGAAATGCCGGCCCGGTTCTTCGGTGCAGTTTAAAGAAAACACCGTTGCGACGTAATAAAACATGCTTAATTACAGCGTGTCGGGTGCCTAAAGTTGTGAGGAAAGTTCTCCTGGTCGCAGAAAGTGGAATTTTGAGAAGATCGAAAGTGTGGGACACGTGTTTGCGCCTCAAAACTTGGTTGCGACTCGAATAAATTGGCTCCAACACGAGGACAAACATAAAACAGACATTTACAATCCTACAAAATCTCGATATTAACGCGTTGATCGTTCACTCAGCTATCACAACATTTTGGTAGAATAAGTTTATTTTATAACACAGGAACTGAAAAGTTTCCAGTTAACTGATTAACACAATAGGCTGCGGGTCATTATGAAAAATAAAAATTGTCCAAGTTAATCGTAAGAAACCAAAGTTGAATGAACACATGTATTTTCTCTTTGAATTATCTTAAAAAATCGAAAATATTGGAACAACGTCCTCAAATTCTTCCAATGACTTTTCAGTTTTGTATTTGACTACATTTTTGCCATAAATGCATAAAATCCGCAATTTATCAACTACCTTTTCAATCCCCTTATATTTGAAATAAACAAATTTAGCACAGTCCATCTATAGACGCAGACATTAATTTTTTAAGTATGATTAACGTGGAAGTTAATTAAAGAACATTGCAGATGCAAATAAATAATAATTAATTAATGTGGGAATAAAGGGATGACTCTTGTATCGATAATGAATGTTTGTGCATTGTATTGTCAAAAGATTTTTTTAGAAACGTTGAAAAATGGTTGGCTTTCAGCCTACTAAAGCCTGTTTGTTTAATTAAAAAATACGGCCGCTCCCGATTTTTTGGGACGACACAATATATTTTGTTGTAAAAGCAGAACTAGCCAATGTGTCGTTTCGAATTCATACATTTTTTTTCCGTCGCAGGAAGCGATTTCATTGTCCCATCAGTGTCTCCACTGTTATTTTTCGAAAATCCTGTAGTATTTTGGAACTTGTGTTTCTTTCAAAATGACAGTTGCGAAATGCAGTGTGACGAAATTTAATAACAAAAGTGTAAAAACGGAGTTGCAGTACCGAGAAACACGAAATTTCACGCGTGAGGGCGAATGAAATAAATTTTGCGTTTCGTTGCGTTGAACTGCGGTGTTTTAATTAAAGAAACGGTCTTTATCCTTAAGAAACACTATGAATGCAGCTACTGTATTATAACGCCTCATTCACATGAATCTTTCCTGATTTTAGTATTTCATCAAATTTTAGCAGAGACACGGCTATTAATAGGCTTCAAATTTTTATGCAAAACAAAAATTGTCTGCATTAATCGGAAGACATAGGAGCTACATAAACATTTATTTCTTTGCTTATAATCTCATGAAAATAATACAACAACATTTTTGATCTCATTAAACATTTCTTCCATTTTACATTTGTGCTACTCATGGCAGTTTTATAAATGCACAAAATCCACAATCTAGTTATTAAAAATCGCATTCTCAAATGACACACTATGATTCATAGGATTTACCGTCTGGGAGTTGCTTAATAAATTCTTCACCGGTAATCTTGAATTCATTAAGGCGAGCAGCTTCATAGTAATGAATAAAGTATCGTTAAAGCCTGCTCGAGTAGATCATTAATTCCACGGTTCGAAGTGCGATCCATCCCGCCAATAATAATCCTCGAGTACACTATTGCTATTAATAATAATTCCACTATTATTTCATCGTGAGCCAACTGGTTAGTCAAACCCGGAACTTTGAAGATGCGGAGAGTAATAAAACGAATGCGCAATTCCACCATACAGCTAACGTAATTGCTGAGACGTGCAAAACGAAATTAAGCGAATTTTGTAACTCATTATGAGACGCTGCGGGATATTAGACTACTTTAATTAACCAGACGAACCCGGTCGCGATAAGTACTACGAAAGTTATAATATAACCGCATGTATACACTCGACAACACGGGATGTCTCATTCCCCTGCCAACGATCCAGTTTCATTAGAACGTTTCACATAAATTAGGGTAAAGTTAGCTACATCCGGGAAATCGATAAACAGCTCGATAGAGCGAATGGTTGAGAATTTCCTTAATCGAGCGAACTATGGGCGACTTTCGCTCGACCGGCTCATTTTAACTGATTACAATGGCCGGGCTGTTGCCTTACCGGGGCGTGGTTCCAACATTCATCCTTCACTGACATCCCCATCTGTCTTCGTAAAGGGTCATTCGAATTTAATCGTTGTAAATGAATTTTCAAGACATAAAAAATGTCGTGTATTTCGAAAGGAAATGGTACTGTAAATTTTCTAACAGAGTGTGGACACTCTGTAGTCCTAACTGCGAAGTCACATAACTATATCAATATTTATCAGCAGGGACCATAACTGTTAAAACCAAAAAGAAAAAAAGTGAAGGAATAATAAGTATTTCATCGACTAAAATCGTATTGGTTACAAATAAGGACTGTAAGCAACCGAAAATTTTTTCTATTGTTGGCAAATGTTATCGTTGAGAGAAATTCATTTTGATCACAGTTTTGATAACAGTTATCAATAAATATCAATCGATAACGACCTTGAGCAATCGAAACAGTTTTTCTTCATCGATAACAGTTATCGAGGAGGATCCAATGTTTTGGACACCAATAACTGTTATTTGTAACCAAAAAGTGTAAAAGTCGATATTTTTTAATCATTTTGTTCTTCGAATATTTTTCTTTATATTTTGTGTAGTTTATCTTAAATTTCAATAACAATCAACTTTTTATTAATGATTTTTATTGTAGAAATTTTTTAATAACGGTTATTTTTGGTCCCTGTGTATCAGTCTAATTTTATTTTAGGGCACAGTTAATCTCGTACAATAAAATAAATGCAATATTTTGAAAATAGCGAATTTATTGCTAATTTTGTATCTAGAGAATGACATTTAATATTTTCGAGATATACACGTTCTTGTACATTCATAAAAGCAAATTGAGATTATTGAGGGTTAAAGGAAAAATCGTCAAAAATACACAAGTGACACATAACTAAAGGATCGTTATAAATTGATATAATTCACAGTCTACTAATTAAGAAAATTAAGTAAAGATAAACCAGAATAAATCAAGAAATTCCTATATCTGTACAAAGCCGAAACACTTCCACAAAGTGCCAGGAAACACGTCAAAAGATCGCAGTAGCATTGAGTCGAGATAATTGCAATTGTTGAAAGGGTTGTAAAGAATTCGCGTCGGAGATAAAGCGGCGGTTCGAGGGGTCTGAAGGTGGTACAAAATAATCGACAATTGCATCAAAGAGGGGGATGGGGGAAGCGAGGGGATGAAATTTATATACCTCGGACTGCTGCGCGGACAAAAGGATGCATGCCTTCGTTCCGACGTTATTGTGCTCACTTGTAAAATAGGATGAAAAAAAGTTGGCGGTAGGAGAAGCAAAAAGAGCACGGAGGGAGGGGCGGTAGTACAAGAAGAAGAAGGAGAAGAAGAGGCGGAATAGACGTGGCAAAAAGGGGGAAAAGCGCGGACAAAGGTAGCGTCGACTCGCGCGTCGACTCGCGAAAACCCCGGGAGGTAGCTTGAAATAAAACCGAAACGAGTAAGTGCCGGCGTGATTAAAACATAGCACTGTAGTTAACAATAGGATCCGTGTATGCGTTTTGTTGGCAGAGCTGAAAAAAGACGACAGAGAGTGAGAGAGAGAGAGAGAGAGAGAGAGAGAGAGAGAGAGAGAGAGAGAGAGAGTGAGAGACTTGCAGCGCCGCGTTTCTCCGAGCTAAAAGACGGGGGAAAATGTCAAAGAGGATTTTCCGGTGTTTGCGTCGGAAAAGGAGAATATTACTTTCGACGGTTCGAGAGCAACAGCCGTGTCGAATTACGCTCGCAAATGGAGCGTGAAAACTGGTGGCCCCGGGCGACTTCCGCGGAACCCAATTAATTTTTGCAGGCGATAACCGCGCGTTTTTTCACTCGTCAAATATCGTTTCTTTGTCGTCGACATTTTGTTTCTTTTCTTTCGTTTTAATTATCACGTTTTACGAAGCTCACAATAAGAGCACATTCTAGAATGTCGGTCGGGCCGCGACCATCATTTATTTTTTCAAGGTAAATTTGTAGCTGGACATTGTTAATAATACATATAAAATATAAATTAATAATACACAAAATATAATTTGAAGATATAAAAAGAATGGTTAATATTCTTATGTAAAGTAAACAATTATTTAATAATACGACCCTAAAATTATTTAGTAATAATTATTTAATAATAATAATTGCCATGCAACAAACGAACACATTAACACTTTTAATCTCCTCGAAAATCACTTCTCTCTCGTTAATTTACAACTCTTTGCCCTTTATCCTTTCATTGTTTTATGATCGTCGCCTTACAGAATGGTCCTTGAAAAAGGTGCGAATTTGAAAAACCGTAATTCCCTTCAGAATTTTGCTCTTTCAAACAACTTCATTCACATCGATCTCCCTGAAGCTCGTCGAAACAAAGATCAACCCATCCGCCACCCTCATTATTTTATTACTCATTCTTCTTCATTCTTTTATGACCCTTGTCTCACAGAGTGGTCTTCCAAAAAAAGCACAATTTTACAAAATCCATACTTTCACTAAATATTTTTGCCCCCTAAATAATTTTCAAATCGATCTCACCGAAGCTGCTCGAAACAAAAATCAAGACAGAGGATTTTACGCATTTGCAATAAAAATGGGATGTACATTAAAACAGTAAAACCGATATATGTCCGTGGCGCTAGACCCGTGTTTTGGACATATATCGAGTAAACAATGTAATCACATTACAAAAGAAACTCTATTTCACTCCAGTTAGTCGAAATGCAGATAGAACATTTTTATTTTACACGAAGCTCCGCTATTTATCACTCTCGTCCGGCGGAAAGGCTCGATCGCGCGTTCCGGAAATGAGCTTCCGCGCAGTCGAATGGTCGGAACTTGTGAACATCAAAGGGACGAGTTGAATTTGAATTGCTGGAGGCGCACATCTTTCGACCCGTCCGGCGAATCCCATTTGCTCGCGTGTCACTCGGCAAGCTTTCTCGTCCAAAATGTTAATCGCCGTTTCGCTCTCGTTGCACACTAATGGTGCACTCTACCCTCGACATAGCCGTTAAAATGACAAATTTTCCGGGACAACCGATCTCGGATCAAAAGATTTCGCGGATAGTTTTGCGGATGGCAGAACGACAGCATCAATCGTTTAAGCTTTATACAATTATCAGAAGGGAGGGGGAGGGGTGGCCTCTCAGAAGGTTCGTTCATTGCAAGTCACGTTTCCGGTGTACGGTCCCCGACGCTTTTAATGGCGAAAGCTTGTTATCGAGATGACCCCGGGACTTCGAAGCGGAACGGCCGCCGATTTGCTGCATATTCCTTTTTTTATCGGAACGGTCTTTACGCAGTAATGCCGTTTTAATGTCTTTCCAGCCTCTGCCTCCCCTAACGCAAACCCCCCGCCCTTTCATTGTAAACTATGCGAATCCTGAAAACAATTTTGCCGGGAACATCAGGCGAGATTTTCGCAGCTGAAATCTTGTTCACTCGGCTCGAAATGAAACGAAAATGTTTCGCAGCGGGGAAAATGGAGCGATCTCTCTGATTAAACTGGTAAATTGCTTGCCGAAGTTAGTTGACCTTTGCAACAGTGCGTTTTCTGCGGCTTCCGAGCTGCTTTTGATCCTACTATGTTGCAAGTAGAGGTTTCATTGGCAAGAATGTAACAGAATTTTTTAATTCTTTAAATGTTTTTACCGACGCTTCTGTTAAAAATACATAAAATCCGAGGTCTTGTTGTAACAATTAAGAGAAAAAATTAGTACTCTAGTATTAGTACTCTAAAATTAGAGTAAAATTATTTCTAATGTCTAAATACATAAAATATCTAAATAATGTTCAACAGTGACAGTATCAAATAATAATTACATTTTTATCTGGTAACATTATCTTAATATAGATTTAATAATTATTCTTGTTGTATTAAGCATAGAACATCAAAACAGTAAACAAAGTTCTCAATTCTTTAAAAAGTCGCTTCGGTCAAAAAATATTTTAGCAATGGCACAGGACGACAGAACCTTCCAAACCCTATAGGTTTGAGTTCGCTGATGGCGATCAATAGTAGAATCACAAACGAGGTAAAAGGATAGTCCTACCATCTTATGGGACTTCACGTCACATGTTCTGCAATATCGACTGTTCAAAAAATCAGAGGTTTTTATAATTATTCGTTTATTTTCTCGTATTCGCGAGACTGCAGTGACTATATATAGCTATTTTTAACTGTAATCCCTACCACTGAGGATACTGTCAGCAAATTTTAGTTCCAATTGGTAATACAAGATGTGACACGAAAATGGTAATGGGGTTACGTGATCCCAAAAAAGTGAGCCACAAAAATACATTGGATGTTAAGTCTATCCAATACCTCGACTGTGCTAGAATACAATTAGATTAGTCCTCGGATTCTTAAAGATTCAGGTTAATCTGTAAGATGTATGGCGCCACTGTCGCCATTTCCCAAGGTCGCTCCGATCACGCGAGTTTCCACTCTAGTTTCGGCCATGCGAACATCGCGCGTCCGAGACGAAACTCGCTCTTCTTTTCCGGTTATCTCTTGCGGTGAACGGACGTGTTGTCTAACTGCGATAGTCTCTGGTCTTGTATCTCGAATCCACCACGGACGTGTTATCTAAGTGCGATATTCTCTAGTCTTGTATCTCGAGTCCTCCACGGATGTGTGTTTAGTAAACGTGCTCAAGAGTTCCTTTGCCGCGGCTGATCTTTTTTTCTTTTTGTCTTTTTTTCTGTTCTTTCCGAGGAGGTAATCTCGTTACGAATACCCGGCCCCCCCCCCCGGAGGAGGAGGAGGGGGGGCCGGGTTGTGTGGGACTCCTCGCAGGTAAGTGCGATGCCGAGTATACCCACTAACTCCTCCCCGACCGTCCCAAGGTCCTGGGGGCCCGTGTTCCGCACGCGCGTTTCAATCCGGTGTGCCCTCGCCTGCCGCGGCCGGTTTAACCCCTTGCACTACGATTTATTTTACGGTTTCAATGATTAGAACTTTTTGGTAACTCGTAATTTCCTAAAAAAAAAAAAGGAGAAAATTGATATGCCTATTGTATGCCAGTATGTTCTTCAATAGCTGTACATTAAAAACGCCAAAACAGAATCTTATTTCGGTTTAAAAGAAATTAATATCACGCATATTTATTAGACTCTGCTCAGAATCTTCATCACGAGTATGTCTCGATATTGTAGGGCAAGGGATTAGTTATACTAACAGTAACTTTTTTCAAGGACCGGTCATTTTGACCCCGCACGGTAGGAATAGGTATACAAGAAGTGTCGGTAAGTTCAGTGTTAAAATTTGCACTTAGCAAATTATTGAAAATTATTGCGTATAGTATAAGTAGACACAATTTCATATAACACTGAGGAAATCATTGAAAATGTTCCCGGTCGAATAAATTCTCTGAATGTTGGAAATAGCGCAAAGGTGGCAGCACGAAGTTGTCGAATATGCTGCGTAACAACATTACTGGAAAAGCGTGAAAAATTGTTTGCCCCGACGAGCTCCATTGTCTTCTTATCAGTCCCCGTCACCCGGGCAGAAACTTTCAATTGTACAGTAAAAATCGTGCGAACTTTTAAATCAACCCAATACCTGCGAGCCAACATTTTTCCGTATCTTGATCGCCGCTGTCGATAAGTCTCGCCGGAAATTTCGAAGCACGATGTAACGGGAGTTGGCTGCAAAAGGGATGGAAAGCTGAGGGGTTGTGGAGGAAGGGTGGCAGGGAAGGGAGGGTGGGTCTCCTGGCAACCTCGATCGATGCAACGGCGGTAAAAGTTTCGAGACTGTTGTAAGTACATTAGTATGAAAACTGTGAGGTCTTCGACAGAATTCGCGCGCACGTGCTGCTCGGGCGGGGGTGTGCTGGATAGGTGTATTGCTAGTCGCAGGGACACTATAGCGGGTCGGTAAAGCGAGCTGCACGCTGGAAAAATATGGGCCAACCCGGGATGCATAATTCACGTAAATTGTTCCCATCTCCGACTGCGTTCCAGCCGGCTCGGCGTGGCGTCGATTCCGCGGGGATGTCGCGAGCTGATACGGAATATCTCAAACCGCCACGGGGTGAAAACGGTAATATTATTAGAACTGTAATAGTCGACGCAGCCACGCAATAACGCCCATTTGTATTCCGAATGCGTCTCTGTCTTATATTTCGCAAACGAATTTGCATATCGCGGGATTTTTGGTCCTGCGGAATTGTAGAACTTATGCGCCGCGGCGTTCTCTTTGAATCTCTTCGAATTAGGTATACATTGTGTACAGATGTAACAATTTTTTGCGAATTTTGCAATGTTCGTCGACGGTAGATCTTGTCCCTTTCTTAACTCTTTTAACCTTTGTCCCCTTTTTACTATTGACTTCATACAATAATTTAAATAATAATAAAGACAAATTCCATAAAAATTAAAATATTTTATTTTTAGGTGTAGCCAATAGCCCTGAAAAGAGCTGATTTTATTTTTGGTTCTTCTTGTTGTTGTTGTCTTCTTCTTCTTCATGAATATTAATTCTTGTTGCGTTTCCAAATCCATGTACCCTGGTTCTCTGTGCCTATCAATCAGGTCTAAAATATTGTGAGCCAATTCAATTTCCATCCCATTCGTGGGTGTATCCTGGTTATTGTTGCGGTGACTATATGTTTCCATCAATTCACCGGAAATTTATGATACTTAACAACTTCTGAATAAATTGTTTAATAGCGATTTGTTGAGATGCGAGCTGACTGAGGTAATCAGAAACATTTAACTGAAAAATCGAGTGCGCCGTTCGTTTAGACGTCAGAATTTCATCGCAATTATTCGGCCCGAAAATAATCGGTATGCAATCCGTGGTACGTGCGGTACCCCCTGTCGAATGGAGTAGTCATATTCGTTAACGAAATTTCGCGGTATGTTCCGGACACTATTGAATCGTGTGGTTAACGAATGGGGGAATTTTAATGACGTGAGATGCGTGAGGACATATTCAAGTTCTTTGATCAAAGCGATCGAGAGCTCGGCTTGTTATAATAGTCGTGGTCGACAGCGTGGTTAGATTGCTTCGGTTGCAATGCTACAGAATATTTTAACAAATTGGATGCGGTTTGCAGCAAATGGGTATCGACTGTGTAACTATTTGTGGGGAACGTTCATCACTGATTTCTCTAATGTGTAAATAACTGTTAACTTTGTATGCGTACGACGCGATCAATAGTGATAACTAGACTGCAGATCTTATGTATTAAAGATTCAAAGGTGCAATTAAAAAGAAGAGACAGATCAAAAGAATTTAAAAGCTTCAATGTGTCAATGTATGTCCCAGCTTATTAAAATTATTAAATGAATGGAGAAACTTCTGTTGGACACCTGTACAATAGTACGTTGTATTCTTTACAAAAATCCCCAGTCTAGTGATAACAGTAACAATATTGTATCGTACGAAAATTTAGTGTTCATTGGTGACAGTAAATTCATACTTACTGCTATGAGAATAAAAGTAATAGACTTGTCAATTTTCTTTCTGAAGTTCTATAATTTTGGTCGTCGATACCTAAACGTTCTGAACAAACATGGTGTTACATTCTAACTTGCGGAGGCTCCGGAAACGAATTACTTAGGGACAGTTATCCAAACGAGAATACCGACTACATAGAATTATACAAGAGGGCTCGCGCAGTTATGTAAACTAGACGCTTTTGGATTTGATTGCAGGGCTTGTTTGCGAGGATTACCTTCCGGGAGCCTTTGTTCATCGGCGGACCCGGAAACATAAGCGGCCTAGACCGACTTCCAGTGAGAAACGGATTTAAGGGCTGCGTCCGGAATCTGGTAGCCAATGAACACCACTATCGTTTCCCTCTTGTACCGCAAGGAGACGCTATAAACGGTTTCGACGTTGGTGAGTACAACTTATCAACTAAATCACGAGACTTGCTCCTTCCGATGATAGAACAACTTTCATAACATTCCCCTGTCACAATATTATCCACTGAAACTGCTCGCAATCCTTCAGAGTTCCTCAGAGCCCACAATTTTGCTATTAGTTGGCAAGACGACTAATTGTCAAGCTTTTTCGATTAGTTAGAATCCACTGGACTTGTAATCTCGCGTAAAATCCTAGAAAGTTCCTCTTCTCAAAATATTGTTGCAAGTAAAAATACTCAGCACTGATCCTAAACAGAAAATCAGCACAATTCAATTATACGAATATTTTACAGAAATCTTATAATCTCTTGTCAAATAGTAGAGAAAAGAATTACTTTTCCACAAGTACTGTTGCAAGTAGAAACAACCAAGACTAGTCAGACAGAGAAGATCCTACAACCCAAGTGTAAAAATGCTTTACAGACGTTCCAGAATCCATTGATCCTATAATCTCACGTCAGATACTAATGAACTTAATTAGAACTTAACATTAGAACTTAATGAATTAGGGTCAGAGTATGCAGAGTAAACAAATGCAATGTTTTCGTAGCAGGTACCTTTTTAAAAATTTGAAAAAATTGAGGTTATAGCAGCAAGTGTCTCCTTTACGAACTTGTTTTTAAAAAAAGCGGACACTTTAAAATTGACGAAAATGAAATTACTTGAATTGAACGCTGCACTTTGATACACACAGCTAAGATACTTTGCAACAGGCAGCCTCCCGGGCGCTGCTTCTAGTGTGCGCCAACCGTGCGAGGCTGTGTATCAAAGTGCAGCGTTCACTTCAAATAATTTTATTTCCATCAATTTTGAAGTGCCCGCTTCTTTAAAAACAGGACCGTAAAGTGAATTTCCCTAATAATTCACAATGGTATTAAATCATGTGGCGGTCGCGTATGTACAGCTGCCCGGCCGCTGCTCGTAACCGCTCGTCTGCCGTCAGATACCGAAATCATTTTAATTTCACCACTTTTAAAGTGTCACCATTTTTCCGGAGTCTATCGTTAGGTCTGCCGAAGAAAGAGGAAGAATCGTAAAATACGGCCATATTTTTTCAAATTTTTTCACACCTGAATCGGTGGTAAAATTTGGAAAACAAAGATATTTCTAATATTTTTGAATTAAGAAATGACATTTGCGTATAAAAAATAAATTATTTCAGAACAACAGTCTTTTGTAATGATGATCAAAAAAAAAAAAAAGAAAATGTTTCTACCTTTAATAATAACTGCGTTATCGATTGTGTTCTCGTAAAACTCGTCCAAAGTGACAAACTTTGATGCTCTGTATGTTTTAAACAATTTCGAAGATTACAAAATGATGGCCCAAACCCCACTTCCCATTCTCACTTGGACTATATAGTATACTTCAATGTCATCAAAATTCGAAACATACCCCAAAAAAAAAAAAAAAAAAAATAATCGGATTCACATGTAATGCCCCGTCTTGTATACTCTGACCCTTTCCAAACAGTGTTGCAAGTAGAAGCATCCGGCACTAGTCAGACACAGGAGAACGCACAACCAAAGTGTACGAATATTTCGCAGATATTCTAGAATCCACGTAATATATAGGATCGTAATAGTAGGATCGTAAATATAATCCAAGACAGACGTATGATCAGACAGCGGATCATTATGCAAAATAGGAACCGTCTGTATAAATTATAGAATACAGATGGATGGGAAGGTATGTTTCGCATGGATCAGAATCGAAATTAGATGGACCAGTAACAAAGACGAGTTTCCGAGTGAAATCCAATCAAGCGCAGATATACCGCTGCGGGCTGAAATACAGCTTGGGTCCCTCGTGTAAAGCAATAATCCTGAAACGGAGCGTCGACCGAGGGCTCGCGCGGTTCCTTATCTTGTCGCGCCAACAACGTCCGGAGACCGGTCAATCGACTACCAAATCTGTATTCAAAGGCTCAAGGGGATACGTGTAATCCTTCCGAGCGTGACCTCTCTTGGGGCCGGGAGGGTTAGGTTTAGGGGTCGAAAGAGGGAGGTTGAGGGAAGACAGCTTTTAAGGGCTCGGTTTCTGTCGAGGACGCGATAGATGTCCGACCACTCCGTCGTCGTATTTCTCCATTCTCGGTGGAGAATGCACAATAGATCAAAGGGGCCGCGCACATTCCCGAGGCCAATGCATTTTTTGGTTGTCGAGAGGACCTCACGCGCACGCGACCCTCCACCACGAAAGAAAAACGACCCCGAAGATCGCCGCGGAGTCGAAAGAGGAAAATGTCGAAGTAAATCGTCCGTGGACAATTCCAGAATATAAATTCTCTTCGCTGTGCTTGACAGAACAATCGTTCTTCGAATTTGAAAGACATTCTTATTATTGCTATTACGCGTTTCATATTATTGTGCATTATTTTCTAACTCTTTCTTTGATACTTTTGTCTTGGGACTCACATTGAAACTTGTTCCGTTGATTCAGAGTCGGCGGTGGCCTGTATCTTGATCGTGGCAAAGATGCAAGTGCAGTTCGTTCAGTTGGACGCACTTTTGTAATCAGCTCTTTTCTTCTTTTTATTGTCAGTGGAACTATGAGATGTCTGGTGTGTGTCGAAAATGGATCAACATCGTTTCACAATGTTGCTTCTTACTCAACTGTTCAAGTGTTAATTTCTAGGGTGTGGTTATTTTTTTCGCGATTCCCTTCTTCATTCGATCCTCGTCTTTTCCATACGAACACACTTGTTACGAGTATATTAAGAAATTATCGATAACACGCTAACCGTTCGTTCGGAAACGGTACTCTAGAGTCGTTGCAATTTACGTGAACGGTGTAAACGACCTATCCACGTATAAGAGCAACCGTAGAAGTTTTTATTACTCACTAGAGTAATTTTACATTGTCTATCTACGCGCGACAGCAAGTGTCGAGAATTATTTCCTGTGACAGCCGTATATTCGGTTATGTGTAGAGTATGTATAGAGAGCTTATACGAATGATGGGAGAAGCATTACGCTGCGAATTCCTGTAGGAACAATTATTCGTGTTAAGCATGCCTGGAATAATTTTAGACAGGCGGAATACACGAGAGCAATTTTCGAGAATTATTTCGAACTATCAGTTGTATTTGCAACTTCAACGCATGGGTCGGTATAATTTATTGAAGTTATTATTGCTGTGTGCTAGCACAATTATCGAATCTTTGTATAATATAAAAATGTTCTGCATCAATTGGAAGAGACAGGAACCAGATACACACAATTTTAACACTAAACCTACGGAGCCTTAAAAGTAACTGAACCGTGTTGTCTTATAAAAATGACGAGATTGAATTTATTTAGATTTTCTGCGGTTCGTATTATAATATATGCTCTACTAAATATATCTATGTAATCATTTCCCACGAAAGCATCGTTATAATCTCACTAATTGTCAAATAAAAAATCTGGAACTGGTCCAGAATTTTGACCGGCAGTGGTAGGTTTAATGTTTTTTTATTCTTCGATCGTCGTACTTTTTCTCCTGTTTTAAATTGCACCAGCCCGTTTTCATTTTAAATGCATAAAATCCGCAGTATAGTTGTGACGTTCAAAAACGATTTTATTACTTTAGGGGGCTGAAATCTACCCTTAAAAATTCGGCTATTTTTCGATTTCGCGTTATAGCTATTAGGGAAAAATGTTCCTCACGAAAGTGGTTGTTTTTAATGTGGACTATCTTCTGGTAAGACATTTATCAATTGTCCCGGATAACGGAGCGCCGAGTCGCAAAGAAAACCGTGTCGAATCGGGAATACTGGGAAGCGCATTTCCAGCCGGTCGAGGTGTATAAATAAAAATTTCCATACATATTTCGCGGCACGGTAAGAATCGCGGAAAGCCGTTCCCGACGAAATCTTTAACGAAACGACGGCGAGATGATCGCCCGAGAGACGTCGAGGTTTCTCGCGGAATAAGCTGCCGCCTGTCTGCTATTCTGCCGCGAGTTAATCGGATTACTTTCGACGGATAAAATACAATTCGACCGAAAGAAACGACGGTGGAGAGGCGGCCGCGGTAAAAGAAGAAGCCGGGTGGAAACGTGACTCGTATGAACTCCGTAATAATGAATGAGCCAGACGATTTTCGAAGTCGCCCGGCCCCGGAGAATCGAGGTTATCCGAATCGACGAGGGGTCGTCGAACTCCCGGGGCCTTTTCCAGAACTTTCTCAGTTTACCTCGTTTTTTCTTTATTTTCTCTCTCTCTCTCTCTCTCTCTCTCTCTCTCTCTCTCCCTCTCTCTCTTCACCCAGGGAAATTTTTTATGCATTAGCGTGGATCGACGGATAGCACGATACGTTGTCGCGCGAACCGTCCGATACGCGTGTTCCAAACGGCCGGAATTTCGCCGTTTTCCTTCCAAGTTCAATACTACTTTCTCGTCGAGTAGTATTGATTTCTCTCTTCGGCCGATCAATTTCGCTGATGCGAAGTCCAGAATAAGACTCGCGGTTATTTCCGAGACAGAAAATTGATCTATTAGAACTTTACGCGAGGCACATAACTTGGTCACCTTGAATCACTTCTACATTATACACGAACATATTATAAGGCATAACGTGTAAATTATTATTTATTTAACGTCTCATGCTGGCCCGCAACTCTGTCTCCCAGGGACGTCGTGCGTGGCCGGGGATCACATAAAAGCCATTATAGTGGTTCGTACCGTTCAAACTGATGCTTTCCACGTAAACCAGTATAGTGGCGTACAGTACTTAAGAGGTTAAAGTATTATGGTCCTAATATTTTGGTTATGGTTGCTCATGCTGTTTGGGGTAGTTAGGGCTTCCATCACACGGAGTCCAAACAAACGGCAACATTTTAGTTGGTGCTGAGGTATTTCAAGGTATCAAGTATTGCAAGTCGCTCTCATCAGCACACGTTGCAAAGAATTAACCTAATTTCCGGGAACCAGACTCGAGTTACCCTAATAAGAACACTCTGCTGTTTCAGAGAGTCGTGGCTACTGTCTAGAGACACTCCGTGGATAGGTTGTCTTATGTTTGAAACCTCGTACGAAGTTGCAGACGAATTGTGCAAAATTACTTTGGGAAATTTTAGTTAACTTGAATTGGAGCTTATGCGCGCGTGAGGAGCGTAACGATGTTTTAGTGAGGCTTAGTTGCTCTCTGAATTTGCTCTTGTTGTGAAAGTGTTACTTAATTACACCCGCCTCGCAAGCAGTAGTCCCGAAAAATTGTTCTTAGTTGAGATATTTAGATTTTTGCGTCTGATTTGGTGAAAAATATTTTACCATAATAACATACAATACGTAATAATATGCAATATATAATTTTTCACTTTATTGTATAATTATTAGACTGCGAATTTTTAGGCACTTGTCTACATTAACTGCAAGATGAGCCACTTTGAAATTATTTTCTTCAATTATTTTAATAGTTTAAAAATATTCCCACTGTTTAATTCTTTTAATCACTTCACTGTTGAAAACTGTAATCAATTTTTCTGTAAAATCATAGAATCCGTAGTTTAATAATTATTAGTAAAATCGATGTAATAAGCAAACAGATCAATTTGTTTGGTAGTTTGACTTACACCATTTTCATAATCAGCAAAAAATGTTAAGATACCATAAAGGATTGAAAAATCACTCAAATAAATACAATATCAATTAATGTTAAAATATACAGTTTTATTCGGGTAAAGTGCCACTGACGATCAATAAAGTACAATCATTTGAGGCTTACTTTTCTTATCTGAATGCGATGTAAAATTAAAAACAATAGTGATTCTGGGTTACGGAGGTATTGCTTTCAACGTAGGAGTGAATATGCAATTTTTAAAAAATTTTCGATTTCCGAATTAAATTTTCCGAATTAAATCTTCGAAATATCACGCTGTGCGGCGCCTCGCAGAGTTTTTGTCACAGTTACTGTTTCGGACACGTACCCAAAGTATTTCCACGGAGTTTCATTGTCTGCCTCTTCGTAACTCGGTTTTTTCGTCTCTTTCTAATGAATCCAGGGAAGTTTGGATCGATAACTTTCTTCGAGAAGTTACCTTTATTCCCCGGTGCTCGCGTCCAGTCCCGTTTCTGTAACTTCTTCGTGTGCTTCGGTTGGAATTTCGCCAGATATCTTCGAGAACAGTTGTTCGTGGAACGAGGATGCGTTTGCACCATGTTGTTCGAGAAACGAAAATACTGCACACAACAAACGGGAACTTCGATAATTGATCTTTTTCCCACGAATTTACCAGATGCTCTCCAATATAGGGGAACCGTGTATATACGTGTGAATATCTGCTAAACTAATCATTTTTCGACATACTCGTCACGAGTTTTTCAATTGAAGAGCTCTGGGCAACAAACGATCAGCTCGATTTCGACGTGACAGTAAAAGAAGAAATTTTTTCAACATTTCGGTGCAACAAACGGTCATATCATGAGTCGTTCGTGACTGGTTGTTGCCCCGGACGACATGAAACACTCCCAAAAATTTATTGTTATTCCTATAGATCCGTTCAGAGCAACAAATGGTTAACTATTTGATCTTTTAATTTATTGACTACAAACATTAGAAAACAATTAACGGTATATTTATTTCATTCAATAGAATTTTATATTTTATTTAACATAATTTCATAACTAGACATTTTTTTACAAGAAGTTATATTTATTACTATCATCTTCACAGCAACGATTCAGTTTTCGTCACAAATCTTAACGTACCGATTATATATGTATTTAGTAGTAATACTATTGAATACATTTTATTGCAAAATTTAATATAGTAATTGTAGAAAAAAATTATACTATTTTATACAAATTTTCGGGGTATACCCCGCGGTAGTGGAGATAACTCCGTGACATTTATCATCCAGGCCTCGGCGGCATATATCGAGAATTTATTGTAACGCACAAATTCCGGGCAACAAACGGACACCTTATAGGTATGAAATTAATTTTTTGGTCGTTCACCTTCGTCATTTACGAGATTGTCGGTCGCGACAAGGTTCGTCGCGAGCTCTTCGATTGTTTCCTGCAAGTTCGAAAGTTAGAAGCCAGGTGCCCGAATGTGTACTCAGTCACTTTCTTGTTAACAAGCACGCGTGCATTAATTATTTCGGCCGGGTAATGAACTCGGCGATGATGAGACAGTCGGAGTTTATTTACCAAAGGACCGGTTAATATAAAATTCCACTCGGTGACAGAGGGCCATTCAATATGTTTGTCGAGGAGCAGCTCCGGTTACCGTGGGGAGGAACGATGACGGTACCCTCGGCCCGATAATTGATTAACGCTTGATAATTAATGTTGGTCCTTGATGCAGAGGCGGCGTTCGACGCGCGATTAACCGGCACTCCTGTCGACTTTGATCGCCCGACTAATTACCCAACACACGAAAGCCTGTCCCCCGTTCAAAATTGCATATAACGCATTCCCTACGCATTGTTCACCGTCCCTGTCCTTTGTCTTACGGTGTTAGGTTAATCAGTGCCGGAAAAATGGATGAATTCCCATCGAAATTGGGAAGCATCGCCCAAGTTTCCAAGAGACTTTGAATTTTTTAGGAGGGAGAGTTTTGATGGAACGCTGCTGAAATTACGCCCGCGATGAAGAACGATGGCGCGGGAGGTACTTCGGTCCTTGGATCGTCCTGCGTTAAAATCTGAATTTTGTCCGTGGGAAGCTTCTGAAATTCGGGGAAAATTCATTTGTCGAAGAGGGGATGGCTCCTTGCTCGATTAAAATGATAATTATGAGAACACTTCCGAAAAATTGGAGAACATCGTCCGTTAGGTTGTCGCATGCGAAATGTCCGATTTTGTGCTTACTGCGATCAATAAGTAGACTGCGGATTTTATACATTTACGAAAAGAATGAATAAATAAAACACAAAGCGTACGTTGGGCGAATTTAAAAACATTACTACATCGTTTTTGACTTATTCAAATGATTAAACGAGGGATTCTCATGACGGTTAAACTTTACTTTACGGGACAACAAATTTTGAACTTTTTTTATAGTTTCCTGTAAATTTTGAGGAGAAAATGCCAAAAATCCAAGTTTTAACGTTAGGAATTCACTGGTTTAAAAGTGAAGCGTTTCAAGCATTTTTGACAGGTAAGGGGTAAGTGTTTTGATATTGACTTAGGGTTTTCATTTTGCATAAAAATCCGCATAGGGTGTCACATACAGTAGCAGTACAACCGGGGAAGGGGTGATTCTACGTGTAAAAATAAATCGAAAAGAAAGAAATAACATTTTTTCGTTTGATGCCTCGTTTTCTAGAAAATTTAGTTTAACGTCGGCCTCGCGTGGTTTAGTACACGCAGGAAGTGGAATTGGTTTGTCATGATCAGACGCGTCAAACGATTCCTATCTACTAGCACGCGTGTCATTTTCAAACTCGATTTTCTCGAAAACGAAGCTTCGAGTGGAAACGAAAATAGAATACGTACTCCGTTCGATTCGTAAAAGAGAGAGAGAGAGAGAGAGAGAGAGAGAGAGAGAGAGAGAGAGAGAGAACAGTCAGGTCTCGGATAGGGAAGCGGTTGAAAAGAAGGGGTAAGTAGCTTTCGAAAGCGAACCATTTCGAGTACGCGGGTCTTACCTTGACTCATATTGATCGGGGGCCACCTTAAGGAGGACCGAATTAAAGCGTTTCTAGACTGGCGGCGAGGTCACTGAAAACTTGGCTTTAATTTCGCTCAGGTAAATCCGGTTATTTCGGAAAGTAATCGGTCCCTTGTCGTTGCAGTCGTCGTCCAGGCGTCCCGACGCCCGTCTTGAATACGGACGAAACCGGATATGGCATCCTTTCCCGCCGGATGCTTTCGTTTCGCGTCCCCCTCGCAACGACTCTCGAATTTTATTTCGTCGGGGAATATGTCCTCCATACGACGCAGACGTGTCCAATATTTTTATTCCGCAGCGAGCTTTACCGCGATTTCCTGTACGTAAGCAGCATACATCGTGGATTGCGAATTTCTAGTCTCAGAATTTTTGCTCCACGAATTTTTTGAATCCGTCAGAATTTCTTGCACTTTAAGGGGGAAACTTGTGTAACTGGCCTGTTTCTCAAGAATTTTTCTTGAAAAATGTAATGCGTAGATTGATTTATAATTTAGGGTATCATTTGTTAACGTTATAATGCAAACAAATAAATTTTTTTTAAATTTTAATCGTCAATATCAATGGTGCAATGCGCCGTGCAAGCTACAGTCTACAAAAATGATCTCAAACAAAAAAATTAACAAATACCAATGTGTTTATTTTCCCGTCAACATTCAAGATTTGCCCTCCCGTCTTTTTCCAACTGGTCCAGACAATTTTTATTCTGCATAAAGATCTGCTATCTAACGATGAAAATAAATTTATACACCTGATGACATGCATATATGTGATCGACAAAGTGATTTGTGAATTAAAACACTTATGTTCACAGTGTATCTTAGAGGGTGTGGAAGTGTGTAGAAAATTGTGGGCTGCAATTGTAGTTTATTATTAACGTTGCTAGATTGATCACGAGGAACGTAGTACTTCTAAACAAAAATTCAAACAAGTGTTAGGAGTATCGCGGTAGAGAGCAGAGTCCAACGTGTTAAAAACCAGTCGAAGCTTCAACGAGGTGAAATTTGATAAAATGGTGTCGGGTAAATTCCCGGCGTGTTTCAAAATTATCCGAGCGTACGAGCATGGTAAATTAAATTTCACAAGGTAGACAAAACATTCCCTCCAGAAAACTGCTCGTTGAATGTGCTGTAGCCCCTGGGGCGCTACCACGTGTCGTTGACTTTGAAATTTGTTGTACTGTGCTAAAACTATCCGAAATTCCATTTAACTTATCAATTTGCCCATACGACACTCCTTCAAAAAATTAAAAATACCCAGAATTTAATCTCTCGTTTCAACATCACATAAATACTCTGTGCTCCTCCTGAATTATAATATACATAGACTTCTATCTATTTTTTCAAATCTCATAGAAATAAATACTCTGTGCCTCTTCAGAAATAATATAAACTTTTATCCACGTATCACAAGCTACCTATGATAATTTTGTTCAGAATTGTGTACAACGATCGACGCAACAAACGCTAATTATAATTCTGAATTTTCGTGAAAAATCCTGAAAAATCGAACCCATTTCCCGGCGCGAAAGTTGCATCAAAAGCGGTCACACATCGTAGACCGCGAAACGTTCCATCCATCACAGGCTGAAGAATCGATTTTTTAAAAGCCTCAAACACTGCAAAGTGATCTGATCTGCCTACGAAAAAAAGAGCACACGGAAGCTTCTTACTCTTCCTAAAAAATTCATGATAAAACGGCGCGATCACGGTGAATAATGAAGCAGGTGGGAGAGCAGTATCAATTTTATGAATGCACCAGTTGACCAATTTATTAGTACATTATTCGTCCATTTAATTATTATTAGGCTTAATTATTATTAGGATCGGAGCATCCCTGCATTAATATTGACCTCTTAGAAAATCTGCTCTTAGAACAACAGCTGGAAATGGACAAGAACGCGAAAGAAACAGATTTATTCGTTAGAGTAGGGCATTGTTTAGCGACGAAGTTAAATAAACCCTAGCAGCTTTCGACTGAAGGGAAAGACGCCGGTAAAACAATAACGCCACATTGAATCGAATGTTGTACGCATCCAGAGAATCGGCATTGCTATTCCGTCCGAACGCGGGGCGATTTTACAGCGTATTCGATTTCCGATATCTGGAAGAACGAGGACAAAAGCCGCGATATTTTTGTCAAATATTTACCCGGCTGAGGAAAAGGGATCGATGTTTCTCGGCTCGGTGGATCCAGGTGCCTGGATCTCTCTCTTTCTTGTTTTATCGAAGGGTCGATTTTCGCGGCGATGGTATCGCCGCGGTATCTTGGCTCTCTCGTAGCCTGCTCTCGCGAGAAAAGAATCGATGCGATTGATTTATTATTTTCGTTGCAGAGGAATGCTCCGCGAACAGGTGCAACAAGGTCCCCTGTTCCCATGGAGGAAAATGTTTGAGTACCGGCGGTGACACGGCCGTTTGCCTGTGCCCCCTTGGGTACACTGGCGACCTGTGCGAAACGGAAGTGGAATTGCTGGTAAGTGCCGAATTATTATCGATTTTTCACTTATTTTTATCGCATCATCAGCTACAGTCGATGTCACAAATTTTTATCGCAAGATCCCGTTGCGTATGTTACGCAAATAATTTTTAATCGACTCTGTTATACGATTTTTTGTTCACTGAACTATAACCCTTCAAACATATGATTTGAACGAGTTTGTACTGTAATTATATACATGATGGTCCTTTTAAGTAAGGCCACCTAAATATCTCTTCAGTAAGAGAATATTTTTTTCGGAGTTATCAAGGTCATCGGTGGTTTTTTATACATAACCACATTTTTTTTTTTTTTATTGCATCGTGTAACTGATTGAAAAATACGATATGTATAATAATATAACCTTGAAATGATGACCTTGATCTTCGAAAATTAAAGTTTTACCTAGAACTGATGTCGAATATCTTCGGCCACGACTCCTGAAAATATTTTTTATTACACTAAAAGTATCGATCAGCAGATGTGTGTATGTGTAAACTGCTACAACAACGCTGACTTTCTCTTAAGTTATCATCAGAGATATAATTTTTTGAAATCGGCAGTGAAAACAGAAATTATTTTTGGTCGTGGATCGAGGGTGGAAGGATGTTTCTCGGATATTCTTTTGCACAAGCAACGACAGCTTTATCAGGACGGGAAAAGCGAAACGAGATTGCGGAGGGACTGTTCGGCACATCGGCGAAACACGATAAGTAAAGTTGGGGGATGTTTTCCGTGTGACGCGCGGGAAAATGCATCCCCCGGTGGGATCCTTCGAGCCGTTGGTCTTTCGCATAATACGGGGTCACTTTCCTGCGGGGTCCCGCGGGATCAGGTTATCACCAGGATGTCGCCTTTGCTCCCGAGAAAAGGAAAGGAGGGCAACGTTGCGTCAGGGGGTCGTAAGCATCGACCAAGAATGCCCCGGGTTTCTCGCCACACCTCATAAAACTTTTCTTTAGCTCGCCCCGCGCATAGATTCAATCATCCTTTTCCACGCCTTGATTTTTACCGTCCTCGTAACATTACCGACGCTCACTCCTTTTTTATCCAAGTTGTTTAATAGTTTTCTCACTTTTGGAGAACTTCCCGACACAAAATCGTAATTTTGTCGACGTTACTCGCCGAGAACCGAGCTCAACCCCTTTGAATTATCTGATTCAAGATGAACGATAGCAAACACTGTTTAATCTCATTGTTAACGTTAAACCTTCCATGTTCTCCAATTATTGAATTCTTAAAGATATACCCGAGGGAAATTCTTTTGGAAATCCAGGGTTATTTTTTCCACGAAATTATCACAATTTAAGTATCGATTATTTGTCGAGAATTAAATCAGTGTTCGAACACCTTTTGGATCCATCTTTCCCAGAGAGTTTTTTCTAGAGAGCAGCCAATATGAAATTAGTCCGCGAAACGGTTGCTAAATGGGAACTAATTCGACGGCAATTAAAGTGAGAATAATTTCTCGCGGATCGTGGAAAATCGTGGGTGTTTTGAAGAGAGATTACGACTCTTCGCGTGTTTATTCCGAATAAAACGTATGCGATCGATCAATGATATTCTTCTCGTTCGCGGAATAAATTCGATTGATCGAATAGCGACCGGCCGCGTTTGCGCATCCGGAAACTTTGCGTTCCATCCTTTATGTCGCGGGGGTGGGATCGTAAGAACGCGGAACGGGCTTTCGAAGTCACCGACCGATAAAGCTTTCAGAAAATTTTCGATTGAATTGTCGGCAATATGTATTATATAAAATTAAAGGGAAGGCGAACTCGGAGTTCGAGAACGAGTTTGAGTTTCAAGTGACACTTGTTAACTCTGGTCCTTCGCGGCTGTTTGTCGGCCGAGTTTATAGGAAGTTCCGGTTCACCGAGAAATACAGTAATCCGGGCTACCGCCGGGGGTAAAAAGAGAAAAAAAGCACGTTCTACCACACGGCGATGATTGATCAGTTCCCCGTGACGTTTTCCAAGAAATTGCAGCTTCTGCGAGCTCGAGCTCGCCGCGAGCCACGGGGATTCTTTGAGAGACTTGTTCGATTGAGGTCGCAATTCGAAAAATGTGATACAATCTGAATGATGGATCGGAATTTAATTTTGTTCAAAAATTCTTCTCAAAATATAATTTTTATTGAATTTCATCTTAGAGGATCCACAAAATCTAACACGATTTACATAATCCATGTCATGCAATTTCTGGTGAAGGCTAATGTGGTTCGGATGATGTTTGTGACGAGTGAGAATTCGTGATGCACTACTTTTGCTGACTTCAGATTCGCGCTGACTCTGACGTACACTGATATGAGGATTATGATGTACCATTGCGACAACATTAATTTCATTATCTTCGTCACTACATACAGGCTTTTCACGATTCATCTTACGAACAGCGAGACTTCCAGTTTCTTTTAATTTTTTACACAATCTTTCAAAAATCTTGTGTGAAGGGCATATACTGTTTGGATATCTTTCACCGTACAAATTACGAGGCGCAATTGCGTTTCTCTTACTTTCTCCATAAATTAGAAGCATCTCGAATTGTTCTTCGAATGAAAATTTTATATTAACTATCTTATGTTTACTAACTGAGACTCTGACTGACACTGAGAGACGTCGAAAGCCTACCAATGTTTAAAAATAATAGAATAATAGCATGAAAATAATAGAATGAAAACAGTCAAATATTTCAGCAACAGTAAGTTTTAGGAGAAATACACTTTAGTACTTTTATACTCGGAATACGCCAATCTATCAATATCGAGCATAAAAAATTGGACATTCTATTTAAAAAAAAAAACAAAGGTGAGCTATATATCTTCTCTACGCCTCCGCTTGCAGGAATATTATCTATACGATATTATGTAGCTTTTTAAACCCTACAACTTCTCTACGTAACATTTTCCCGTATTCTTTGAAATAACGAAGATAGTCAAGTGGACAGAGTTCGTGGGACACACTGTATAATACCGATCAACTTGTCCTTTCATCTACAGACGCCACTTCGCGTGTGCGTCAAAATTTACGATGGATTATGCTCGGATCCTCGATAATATCGATTATAACGACGCCCGGGGCATTGAAGCTCGCGTAGACGAGCGCGCGGAAGTGTATCCGATAAAATTCGTGTCCGCCTGTCGATCGATCTTATTCCCGATACACTTGGAGACTAATTCCAATAGCAACCGGTGTACGCGTAGAATTGATATTCCTCAATTCTTCTCCACGGTTTTTCCCTCCTTTGCCTACTACTTCTCGTTCCGGAACAGCCGACATTTCGCTTGTCCACGTACCCCGAAAAGGATTGAGAAATTAGATTTCTAAATTTTCGTAAAATTCAACTATTATGATTTCCGAAAGAAAAATCGGACGATAGAAATTGCAATTACAGCTTAATAAATCGACGGCGAAAGGAATCGTAGATCAAGTTTCGGGGGATCGTTGTAAAGGGGAAACCTCGATCTCTAAATCTATGGTGGACTCGCGAAAACCGCAAGGCACTCGCGGAATCGTGGAGAAACTCGGCGCTCGCATAAGAATATTCATCATTCCCGAATGGCAGCGGTGGATTTCCGGTTTATCCCGCTGGATGTAGTACACGGGATACAATTTTTATTTTCATCACTCGGCGACCGTGTTATACTTGTTCCAGTTCGTCTTAGCTTCTCGACACGGCGGCGTTTCTGTTTGATGGGATTTATGCGAGCGCCGTAATGGCGGCCGATCGCGGCGAACACGCCCGGTTTAATTTACTGTCGGTGTATCTACCGGCGGGGTGGGTTTCCTTCCTGTAACTACGTCATTTTCGGAAATTGACGCCGCAAGATAACCGAGGGAGGGGGGAGGACGGGTAATAAACGGAAAATGAGGAAAAATAAGGGCGAAACCGAGGGAATAATGTCGTCGCGGCTCGAGGAGGCCACCGACGATTTTTCTCACTTCTCCGCTGAGATATTGCCCGATTTATGGTGTTTCCTCGCGGACTCTGTGATCGAGGACCTCGATCCTACGTCCCCAGACCATCCTCGAAATATTACACCGGAGAATAACGATATTTATACAGCGACGAGCCCGGCAATTGGCTCCGACAACTTCCGCTTGGTGAAACAACTTGGAAAAAACTTCAGATAGGTTCATTCCGGTCATCTGTGGATCTAATTCTATGAAAATGGTGAATCCGTAACACGTTGGCTGCCAGCGTCATACCACCACCATTTTGTATATCATGTGAAGAACACGAAATTAATTTTAATTAATATCTATTATAATATATATTACTATAATACATTATTATATTATTATAATATTTACTAATATATAATATATTAACATTAATATGCAGCATGGTATTCAAAAAGTTCACAATTTTTCTGTGACAATATCTTTTGTCATATTTTATAAGAAGATACACTGCATTTAATCAAATATTGTAATGGCTATTGCCGAAATGAATGCTGATAGCAAACGTGTTAATACTGTTGCATCTCGATTTAGGTAGAGAAGTTCTCATGATGAAATGTTTGGCATCGGGTTTCTAAATCACATCGTATTTCATGAAAATTGCGTTTCGTTTGAAATTTTGTTGCCGCACCATTTGGGCAGAATTTTGGAGTAGATTCGTGTACCTTGACTCCCGTGCTTTTAATTCTCGTAAATGGACCGCGGATGTTCATGCATTCGTTATTTAATTCACAAAAACAGGGTGGGATAGAGTTAAAACGAAATTTGCTGCAGCTATTTCGGTATTCTTGATATTCGGAAATTTTCGGGAGGCGAATTTCTGTCTGGCACCGAAGAATCTAATTATTTGTTTTTCGAAAACGAAAAATTGACTTTCATCTCTGCTGTTTATCTCTCCAGAGAACAGTCTGTCTGAATTGTTTTTAGTATGTGAGAATTTACGTTTTAGTATGAAATGGAAAGGAGTGCTTTATTGTTGAATATCAGTATAAATTTCATTACGTTTGCATAAATTTCGCAATATAAACATAAAATTGTACACGCACACATTAAGTATTTATAAAGCAGCAGACATTTCCCGAAGTCATTGCTATCGCTTTTAATTAACCAAACAGTACACACGCCTGTTACATATTCGCTCGGGCTTTTTTTCGCGATTAAATTTTTATGTGAAACAGCGTTTCGAAAACGAAACGTTTCGTCGAAATGGTTTTCATTTAACAATCTCGATGACCGCCATTCTGCAGCGGCCCTGTTAATATACCGTGACCAATGGAAATTGTATATTCTTGAGAACGTCAATATTCTGGTTTATTTTTCGATTGAATCACGATCAAATATGTAATCATCACAGTTGCAAAAAAAAAAATGAAAAAATCATAAAACAACGGAGTTGAAAGATGAAACAATTTTGACTGGCCGGTGACATTAAGTATAGTGACCCGAAAGGAACAGTCGGAACTTTCGGAACCATTTAATCGCACTTCCGCCAACACAGTGCTATCGCTGCCAAAGAGACGAGTAGTATAAAGTTGGCGCTCGCTCTCCAGGATCGTCATTCAACGGTGGAACTTCGTGAAAATCTGAAAACCCCGTAACATAACCATACCCGATGGATTTTCTTGGTTGCAGGTGCCATCGTTCAATGGATCCTCTTATCTTAGCTACCCGGGTATTGGCGACTCGTCGGAATCTTGGCTGGAATTTACTGTCATGTTGAAACCGATCGCGCCAGAGGGTGTTATACTTTACAACGGCGACCATACCGACGGCACTGGTGACTTCGTCGCGCTCTACCTGTACAAAGGATACGTGTATTTCACCTTCGACCTGGGAACAGGCTCTGCCAGCGTACGGTAAGACAAATCCCCTCAAATGTTAGCCTCAGAACACTGCTAAACTCTTAACTCTGCGGTCCGCAGCTCCATCTCCCAGATACGACGCGCCTGTCCGCAACTCTGCTTCCCAGGGACGGCGCGCCTGGTCGCCAAAGGCACAAAAGCCACTATAGTGGTTCATACCGTTCAAACTGATGCTTTCCACGGAAACCACTATAGTGGCGTACAATGCTAGGCCACTGTAGTGGCGTACAGGTTAACATATTAAACAAACATGGTAACACACAAACTGTCACAATCGACAGACGAGATTCGACCACAAAGTAAAATCAAATATGTAAAAGAAAAACTTTAGGGTAGTTCACCGAAAAAAAAAAAAAACGGGCAGTGCACGGTGAGGTTCGCTTCAATTTCGGAAAAATATTCCGGGCCGACGCGACGTGACGCGACACGACGCGACGCGACGCGCGGAAAGTGATCCCGTTGATTACGTCTCTTGTTACGCGTTGTAACGAGTTTATGCGAGATGCGATCGATTAACGAGCCCCGACGCGACGCCCGGCGTCAAAAGAACCAGGCTCGATCGTTCAATCCGTGCTATCGCCGGTAACGATGTATCGGCGTCGATCGATCTCATCGCAAATTAAGCCTTTGAATATTCATGACGGAAAATCAGTAGGTGCGTCCTCGAGGAAGAAGAGCACGTGTCTTCCTCGAGCCGGGATGTGATGTGGCTCTCTTCTCCAGCTCTCTCTCCCTCTCCCTCTCCCCCCCCCCCCCCCCCTCTCTCACTATTCCGATCGGCTCCTTTCAATTTTGTCTCCCCATTTTCGATCGCCAGGATTAACCCTTTGCCCAAGGGAAATCCATGCAGCGCCGCAGGAAACCTTTGAGAATATTCTGACGCGTTTTTTTCTTGTTTCCTTGATAATTTGACGAGACTCACGTTGTCGCGTTTCGGTTTCCTGCGATCATGATCGAAATTGAACGACGAGACTGCTGGAAAAATCCTGAGTATGTTGAAACATCAATTTCCTGTTGCTTTATCGTCTCTAATTTCTTGATGCAACAATCCCCTAACATATTCACGCTTGACTCTAATCTACACATTTTCGTTTAATATTCGCTCTCAGCGAACTTATAACAAACGGTTTGGCTTGGATTACAGCTGTGAGTCTGAGAAGAGATAAGTGGACAAAAATTTTACAAGATTTTTGTACACTTCATTATTAACTGCATTTTCCAACTGGCAAATCAAAGTGAACGCGATTATAATTTGCAGAATTCAAGATCACTTCTTTAACTCCGTGTTCTAAAAGAGGGGTTAAAACTTCACCTTAGAAATCCAGGAATTTTTAACCTTTTTTTATGTAGCCCTGTAGATTTTGACGAAAAAATGCCAAAAATCCAAGTTTTAATTTTAAGAATTCACTGGTTCGGAAATTATGCGTGTTTAAAGTTGAGCTATTTTAAGCGTTTTTTGACAAGTAAGGCCACTGTTAAACCAAAAGAGGAATCGGAGAGGATTCGTTAAACTTGAGAAACTATGATCTACGGATCAAGAGAGAGGGACGACTTTCATGGATTTTCCTCGGCGACCATTTCGTTTATTTTTGATACTTAAATGGGTTTAATAAGCGTGTAACGCGAATTCATGAGTAACGATAAAAAGTGTAGGATTAAGATCGGACGGTTGTTCTCCGGCATCTCGGCGCTTTGCAGCAACGGTCCCGTTAAAATACGACGTTATTCGAACGGCGTTGAAGTGTCCGGAATAAAGATCCCAGTAAAAAGTAAGACTGACATAATTCAGGATTAAATGGAACACCGGTTAAACGCGCGGAACTACTATGAAACGGGCACGGGGATTAAGAGAAACATTTTTAGAAATTGCAAACCTGCGATCGGGATAAACCGAGTGTCTTGTTTATCGGGGAATTTATCTCCGAAGACAGAAACATGCAGATGTGAAACACTCGTGCTTCAGAGTTTGATTCTGATCAATTCTGGTTTCATTCAGTTTATTTTTACTTTTTCGAGCAACAAGTTTACTTATTTAATTCTGCGGAACAGTTGGTACAGGACGGATTTTTTAATTAAAATGTATAGTAGCAATTTTAAAACGATTAAAAGAATTTTATAATATCAATATATTATTTAAAATTACTTTAAAAAAGAAACAAATTTGTAGGTGGTTCCTACTACAATTTTTATTTTGCCCAATTAGTCTAAAAACAGTGTTAGTATATTGTGCAAAATTTTAAAATGTCAAGACGCATAATTGTATTTTCTAATTTCAATGTTGAGATTCGTGATTCATATTAATTGCACAGATCCTTATGAAAAATAAGAATGGTTTAATCCATTGCCTTGAATTATTGTGAACAGATGAATTCTCTTATTTGTTGGTCTCGTACTCTTTCGAATGGTCGAGACAGAAATCCTAGGGTTCAGAGATAGAAATAGATGGAGGCGCAGGTGGAGTCAGAAATTTTTAATATAAATACAGGAGCGTAATGGAGCAACGAGGATTTATAATTGCGAGAGCAGAGAGCCGGCGCGGCGAGTGAATGGTACTTGAGAATAATGTTAACTGCACTCCCGTTAACGTGGAACGAAGCGTGACAGAATAAAAAACTGTAGGATGGTAATTGCCATAAAATGTCGGGCATAAGGACGTTGAACAGGAATAATTGAGAAACGAAGATTAACAAACTTCAACCACCGAAAATTCAACTTCCGTTCACCGTTCGCGAATCGAAAATACAAAAACCATTTTTCAGCTGTAGATTTCGCAAAAATACACACGGGCCAGAATTTGCACGACGAACGAACGGTTTCCTCGCGAAAATTCTATTTGTTCTTTTCTCATTAATAAAATTCCTTAATAAAATGATTTCCCGTTGAACAATGGGAACGGAACAAAGAAAACCTCGATCGATGGCGGGAGGGAATATAACAAACACCCGGCGGGGGGGGGGGGAGTGCAGTTCGTCGTTATCGATCAGACGGTAATGAAATTAACGTTCGCAACAATGGGCCATTATTGTATTCCTTGGTATAACTGGCGCCTTGCGCCCGGAAGCTGACCGTGGCGCGTGGCCTCCCAGTGGAAAAATATTTCACGTTGATTAATCTCGGTTCATTCAATTTGAACGCCGGCTCGTTTCTGTTTTACGTATACACACGTGCGCGCGCTCGCTCGCTCGCAAGCATATTTGCCCCCGTTTTATGAAGCTCTTCGATAAACTTCCTTTTTATCCGACACGGGCTTCAGAGCAGGGGTCGCGCCACCTCCGCGAAATAATATCCGTCGGCAAACTTCATTCGCAATCATCATGTTGGAAGACTGACCAGGCGCGCCATTATTTTCACTGTTCGCCGGATGTGTAAACTCTCGAAATCTCTTATTCCGTCGAAACTCGCTATTCGAAACTCCGCGCCGCGTCGGGGCCGATAAACGCGCGATTTTTTAGGGAGACCAACGAATTTTGCGACACTGCAGAAGATTAGCTTGTGCTTCTTGTTGGTCGTAGATTGTTTGCGGCAGCTGCGGACCGTTAAGTTTGGGACCCTGGGCTAACACTGTCTGGGGGCCTGAATTATCTCAAGTGCCAACAATTTTTGTACAATTTATTTTTCCTTAAGTTATTAATTTAAATTGTTTTGATTTTGATTTTTTTTTTCCTGCAGCTGGTTTGAGGAGAGATTAGGGGCTGCATATAGCTGCGTATAACAACGATACTTTCGACGATTTCATAGTGGTCTTGGCTGGACCCATTTTTATACATCAATTCTTTCGTATACAGGGTGACTAGTTTAACTCTGCCGACCCTAATCATTTTGTTACTTATACAGATCCAATCAAAATGTCTGCGGAGAAAGTTATCATTTTCGGAGGGGAACAAGCCTGTGTAAATGAAACTCATCTCAAGGTCATACTTTCCGAGATCTTACGAACAGTAATGTTTTCTCAAATGATCTTTTTTGTTGTGAATCGATAGGAAATTCTGTGTACAAATGACCTTCATATGTCCTAATAAAAGAAGAACATAGAGAATGTCAGTTTAAAACAGTGGAAATTATTGAGAGCGAGAAAAGGTTGAAAATAATTTCCAATATCGATAAAGCCCGTTTCACCGGAGACGCAAAAAATTCTGCAGTGTACTTGTCCGCCGAAAAATGCGAGTACAGCATTGTATGCATCGAAACGTGGACGTTGTCGCAGCGTTATCGAGAGCGGGGAAAATACGACGAGGAATTTCGAGGAAAGATGGCGGGACTTCTTGTTCGACATCGGAGAAGCCGACGTTTCCCAGGGACGTAGTAATAAAACGTCGACGGATTGCGGCGAGGGCGGCGGAAATCCTATAGCAGGAGAGGGAAAAACCGGCTAGAATGGAGTCCCGTCGCCGTGATTCCGGTCAAACGTCGTGAATGCGAATGAAGTTTGCTCATGGATAATATTTCGCTGAACCGGGTACACCGGAAGAGCGCCGGGCCACGTTCGAAGGGAGAGAAAGTCATCTATTGAACGGTCCCTGGTGCCGACGCGAGGAAACTTTCGAGATAGGGAGGGCCGAAATGTTACGTGGACCGTTCTAATACAGCGAAAAATCCGAAATTCTCAGCCCTCGAGAGCTTAAATAGCGCTGTGAGCTGTGAACTCGACTCCGCGCGGATGCTTCTGCCAAATGATACTGCTTCAAGGTCGTTTTCGATCCGATTTTGCTTGGGCAATTTTTTAAAAATTTCGTTAACGCCTCACCCGGCTTCAAAATTGAAGTATGCGTGTGTTGTGTCAAAAAATGTTCACCGACGTGCAAAAATGATTTCGAATTACCCACAGTTGGTAAAAATGATGAAAAATTCCGGATATCACACCCTGTAAGATTGTTGACCACCCGGCAAGCGCGTCGAGCAGTAAGAAGCAAGCTGCCAGGACAGACACGCGGTTTTTAAACGCAGCTTCCTAACGAGCAAAGTTTCGTTTACCCGGGCCGCGCTTATGTTAGTAAAGACGCGCTTTTAGGTGTGCGCGGCCACCCCGGCTCTCAGTCATTTGTGGCAACATCCGCTCGGTTGCGAGGCTCCTTATCATTCCCCGACAGTTTTCTCGATTATCGGGAAAGAGGAACGATTATAGGAACGCGGGCTCGAGGATCGAGATATCGAAAATTTCCACGGGTTTCCATCTCCACCCTCGTGGATTCCCACCTTGATGGTTTTCCACCCCCCGCGGTTGAAACCGTGAACGACAACCGCTGGAAAGATACAACCGTTCCCCATCGAATAAACGGTCCGTAGAACGAGATGTATTTACATTCGTGACAACGATCCGCAGAAACCATTTTCCCCTTTTCCTTCTCGCCGTGCTCTCGGGTTTCCGCATTAAAACCGATTCAAGCTTTAGGAATGAAATCGCCGAAGACATAGATAAATCTTTATGCAAATCCTCGTTCTCGAAGATTGTCTTGCAACAGTGAACAAGAAATTCTCTTTCTTTCAGGATGAATCCGTGCGCTAAAAATGTATGAAAGATTCCTTCTTTTATTGACACACAGCTTTTCGATTAGGTGTTCCTTTAAAGAAATGTGCTAGTATCCTGCTGGATCAAGAAGATTAGCCTTTAACGACTCGGATGAGTGAAATTAAATTTTGAGATGTTCTACGCCAAATGGAATTGACAAGGTTTTTGGGATTACACGGAATAATTTTCAAATGGATTTCATTTAAAATAATGGACATGTTTGCATTATGAAATCATGACAACGAGCGATTGCGAACACGTAGAACATACTTTATACAACGTACATCATAATTAAACTGCGGATTGTATGCATTTATGGGATAATGAAAATAATTTAAACAAAAGTTGATGTATTTTCGACTGGCTATACATTACAATAAAAGAAGTTCTACAAATTTTTCTTTATTATTGCCAAGGCCACCTTCAATTTTTTAAATGGCACTTTGTATTTTTGACTTAACAATATTATACTCCGAGTCTTAATAATACACACAAGTTAATATCACCCATTCAAGCAAATTGTCTTTTTTGTTGGAATTTTCATTTCTTTGCCTTCAAGGTTCATGGTATACAAGGTCGTCGAATTCGTCTAGATACAGGCTATAATACTGTTAAGTCAAACATACAAAGTGCCATTTAAAAAAAGTGAAGGTGGTCTTGACAATAAAAAAAAATTTTTCGAATTTTTTTTCTTCATGCAGAGTAACAATTTTCTGCAGCAATTGCGAAGCAGAAGAGCCAAATAAAAAATTCTTTTCTTCAATGATTCTAAAAATGATGCTTCTAAATTTTCACAATATTCTTATTTTAAATTGCACCTAAAAAATGTTTGTCATACATGCATAAAATCCAGTAATGGAAATTGTCGGAGACAGTTTTTATTTTTGCATAGAAATCCGCAATCTAACCATAATATACACGTTGTTGCTTCCACGATCTTTTTCCTTCCATTTTCAAAGTCCCTCACTATCACATTCTGGATTGTCCTAATTTCGTATCTGTTTCCTCTTTCTTTTTCTATCCACATAAACATTGAAAACACTCTCTCTCTCTCTCTCTTTCTCTCTCTCTCTCTCTCTCTCTCTCTCTCTCTCTCTTTCTCTCTCTCTCGCTCTTGTTCTTTGGTTTCGTTTTTCTGATATTCCACCGCTTACAGTTTTTGTTTTTCATTTCCCCGGACGAGTTTTCCCAGCGTTCTCTCCTCCTTTGTGCATTGTGTATCCCCACCGGTGTTTACACAGTCGCCTCGGAAAGTAAGTTAACGGCTCTCCAAACATATCGCCGTCTATTATTACTGAAAATTTCGAATTTTCTTTCGGCCACCGCTCGGCATAACGAAGTTTCGCGCTTCCGCGGACTCTCGTTTGCATGTTCGTATCGGAACTTTAATCGTGGCTCCGCGTTAATTTTTCAAAGAGTTTGTTGGGAACTTTCACCCACCCTCTCGTTCGGCCGACTCTCTCTCTCTCTCACACACTCTCTGTCTCTTTCTTTACCTTCGATTTTTCTTCTTCCGATATTTATCTTTGTCGTAGTTTTAAGCGAAAATCCCTCGGGGCAGACTAGCTATTCTTGCTCCCGGAAGCTCGATAAAAAACAGTTGAACAATTTTATGAAGCAAATTATTCGATATAAGTTGATCGAATGCTTTCAGAGCTAGCGTGCTTGAAATTTTCGATATAAATTGCGGTCGTGCGTTAGAAATATGTAAAATAGGTAAAGCATGTATGCACGAACAAATTTAAGGGCTGCCGAAAATCGAACATTGGAATAACTATGTGTACAACATTCCGTGCCACTATTTATTCCTTTAAAATCGTAAATCAAAGTTTGAAGAAGACTAAAAGAGAGAAATTGCTGAATAAATATGTTTGTTTTAAATATCTCTAAAAGACACGTGCAATTTCACAAATTTTCAAAAACCTCACATGTCCAGTACTCGAAGCGAATTTCGCTATCCAAAAATATGAAAGAGAAATCGCAATTAGCGACAAACGCGATGACCAAACGTCTTGGGGTTCTGCTGACTAGATGTAGAGGAGGGTTTTGTTATTAGTGATCGGCGCAAGGTTGTTTCGTGGAAGTTTCGTGCAATCCGATATGTGACGTTATCGATCGTTGTTGCAGAAGCAAACATCGGGTGAGGCTCGGCGAATGGGTTGAGATTCGGGTGTCGAGAACCGGACGTATGGCGTGCCTCGAGATCGAGAACGATCCTACTCAGCAAATCCTATCGCCAGGAGCTTTCACGTATCTGTTAGTGTCCCTCAATCTTTACTTGGGCGGCGCACCGTCGACGGACCTCTACACATCGAAGATAAGGACCACCGCCAGCTTCGTGGGCTGCATTCAAACCTTCATACTGAATGGCCGGGAGGTGAGAAACTCGCATAATTCATGAAATTAAACCCCCGTACGCTGGGCACCGCGAGCTTCCGCGCGGCGACCCCAGGAACGATAAATTTAATTATGCTAATTCCTGGACGAATCAAAATTAAATTGCAATTGGATTTGTTCGTTTTCCCTCGGAAAAATGATACTGTACCGTCGAATCTTTTTCCATTGGAAAATCTTCGCGGCTAGGCTGCTTTAACATCTATGGATCTCATTTTTGCTTTCAACTTTTTGTCCTACAATAATTCTTAAAAGTACGATTCCAGAATTTTGTGTAAGCGTGCTCCACGCGTCTTGTGAATTTTTAACAATTTTTAAATGATAGAATAGTATCCGTATACCTCGACAATTAGCGGCAAAAGTATCAAACTAATTGATATTTATATGAAAACTAAATTTAGTTCTGCAAATTTAAAGAAAACCTGGAGAAATGATACCGTGGAAGAAAATCATTTCTCACGAACGACTATCGCGAAGATTAGCCTAAAATATTTCATGGACCTCATTTTCATTGCAAAGCTACGATAGACTTTTTACCGCATTCCAGTTTCTATTTCGAAAAGGTCGAAATAATTTTGTAAAAGATTGACTCAGCTAATTCCGAGAACTGTCTCGCGTTTCCCGTGATCGTTAAACAACCGTTGAATAAGAGAACGTTGTATGCATAGCGTGACAGTTAGTGGCGCGACTGTCAAAATAATATAGTTCGCAACGGATCTAATTGTTATTAATGTTCATCCTGTCAACCTGGACACGGACATTCGAGAGAGATAACATTTCAATCAATAATATACCGAACACTCGACATCCGCATTATATATTATTGTCCGCGGTGTACGCGATTAAACTTTCCTGTAATACGACCCAGTTTCACACTGTCTACATTACTATACGTCAAGCTGCATTTCGAACACGTTCTTCCTCTATTTCACATGACAGAAATTTCCCAAGAGAAGCTATACATACGTTTCGAACGTAATTACTCCTACAGATGCTTCTGAAACATATAATATCGCGCGAACGAAAACTTCAGATATGTAACAATCGTTCAAACGTTGCTGTTGCAGAGTAAAAGGTGCTCCGTCATTACTAGACTGTGGATTTTATGCATTCATTGCAAAGTCGAGTAGTTGCAATTTGAAACAACAGGAAGACTAAAAGAACAGAAAAGTATCATCAATACTCCCTAATCAAGAAAGATATTTCTAAGTGACTGCTGTTTTTAGCAACAGATGCAGACCATTTTTATTTTGCATAAAAATTTTGCAGTCTACTCGTTACCGGTGCTTCTGAAATGTTAATAGCATAGGAAACAGAATTTTAAAATTGGTTCAGAGAGTGTAACAATTGTTCGAGCATCGCTGTTCATTATTTAAAGTGAAACTTTCTAAAGGTGGTTGTCGCATACAACGATTCTAAGGCAAACGGTGCGTCGTCATTACCGCGGAGCGGTTTTAAGCACGCACGAACAGTTTCGCGCGTGAGCATCGTTGAAAATAATGCGGTAGACGCGTTTAAACCGGAATACCGGATTCTTGAGAGGCCGCGGTCGAGGCAAAAGTATTTATTAACGCTCCGGATGGTTCCGTTCGGTGGAAATTATCTTGCGGAACGGTCGGCGCATAAATATTTGTACGGCATTAAGCCGTACGAACGCACGCATTCTGCGCTTTCACTCTTTTCCCCTCACGACAGATTCGAGGAGCTAAGTCCCCTGCGAGGCCTCGAGCCCTTTATTACGCGAAAATGCGTCGACTTCCATTCCTCTCGCCCCTCATCCGACGAACTATCGTCCACTTAGGAATTACGCGAGTGCACCGCGTTCGACCGAAACGGAACTTTAAAAAATGAGAAATACATTTGACCACGGTAATCAAACGTCTGCCATT
>CM052125.1:14317643-14330781 GCA_028454245.1 Halictus quadricinctus | reverse complement strand
CTGTATACATACCGTCTTTTTCTCTGTTTTTTAATTATGACTGTTATATATATATATATATCTTATTTTTTATATTTATATGTATATATAATAATATATATGTATATATGTATATATAATAATATATATGTATATATATATTGTTGACAATTAAAGAGGTGAGCATATGCCTGTATGTATACAGCCATAATTAACATACATCCACACATATGCTGTTTATATATGATAATCTGTATAAAAATTAATATGTAGCCAAAATAATTAAAAGTTATTCCTTTTTTTTTTACAAAAGTATGCATTATTTTTTTACAAATGTCTATGCATATGTAATTATTGTTTAAAAGTCTAATTCATGCTCAGAGAGAAATTCTAATCCTACCTCCAACCTTTCAGTCAGTTAAAAAAATATATTTCTTATATACTATATAAATTTGTTGTGTATATATATATATATATATATATATATATATATATATATTTATAATATATATCGAAATAGTTTATAATAAACATACGAAAAATATTTTTTTAATGTAGTTCGTAAAAATGAAAAAAAATGTAACGAATCGAAATTTCGATAATGAAATATGATTAATTAAACGTGTGTGTACGCACAAACGAAAAATAGAGATTGTGAAACGGAATACAAAGAACAAAACGAAAGTATTGTAAAATAGCTGTTACACCATTAAATTGTACGATATTAAGTTAAATCTCATTTTCTAAAAATTTTATTCATATAAGGCGCCTTAACAGTAATATAAAAAGGTACACTTTTCCATTTATACTTTATGATAAAAATAAAAGTGCATATTGTTATTGGAACAAGTACATACAGTATTATGCTGGTAAATAATACAACTAATTCGCATATAAGATTCACAGGTTTAACAAGTTTGCATAGGAGTCTCACTATGGAGAGGTAAGACAAGAAAGAATTCCCCAAGCCAACCAATTTGTCGAAGAACGAGTCTCACGCGTCGATCATTGTCCCTCAAGTCTATCGGAACTTGCTCGAACAATGGTACGCGCGCGCGCGTCTTTCAAGTATAATTTCACAAAATTGTTAATTCGAATTAGTTATTTGTACTGACCGATAAACACACGGGCCGCGTTCGCTCTTTTACCTTTCCATATTGAGATGTAAAAGTTTCTTGTAATAGCAAAGTTTATCGAGTCATTAATGATAATCATCGTTAATACCTTGACCGCCGAGAGTGTGTGGAACCGTAATGCATTTCTCTGTTACAAAGGAACCAACGGTATTATTATTGTTAATGTAGGTGTGTGTTCGACGATGGCGCGTGACGAACCTCATCTGTTTTGTATTTATTTATTTATTTTTTGCCCCGGCAGAGCAACAAAGCAGACGACAAACCTCGACAGATCGACATTTGTCTGTTTGACAGAGTTTAAAAACGTCGTTTACGTTTCATTCAATACGGACGTATCGAAATAAGTAAGACTGCGTGGCAGTCAATGTATTAATTGTAATTATATACGCTTTAAACGAATCTATGGAATCTATGTTATTAGCGCGTCGCAATCATAGCATCATAATCATAGTAAGTCCCGTAACGTAACCATACGCGTTTACATTACTTAGAAAATCGATTACAAATCAGACACATTCATTGCCAAATATTATACAATACAAGATGTCTCAATATTTATGGTACAATTAGAAAGACAATTTTTTAAAAAATGGCGCCTAATTCATTACATACTTCAGTTTCATTTTTGAAATTTCAAACACTAGTCGAAAATTACAGGGTTGCAATTTAGAGCTCTTATTAATGCACGGATCTGCTCAAGTACTGAGATACTCATTCCATAGGGATCCGAGTCCTCGAATACTTACTCAATTTAAATACAAGTAGTCAAATACATCCAAGAACTTGAATACTTACTCAATTCCAAATTGAGTGCCTCCGAGAACCTCTTAAATTAGGGAGAATAGACATATTTTTACAGAAACATTTACTCATTAACGATTTTAATCTACTTAAAAATATTGCTCTTTTTTTTCTAAGTACTTGTTGAATATTTTTTTAAATATTTTATCCCATCTCCGGTGAACGAACAAAGCCAACAATACAGAACAAAATTTTATCATATTTCGTTTTCGAGAAGATCAAAGATTTAAAGATTCTTACGCGAGCCAGTAGAAACAGTTAACCATGGTCAGAATTCATATTTTTTCAAATTCATTTTTCTCGACAACGAAGGCTCGTACTTAAAAATTTCTTCCTAGATTTTCGATTTGTTTTTTTCACGTTGAATACATAAACCTTTCCGATTGTACCATAATTATTGGCCACGCTGTATAATAGGTTGTCCTGCTAGAGGGTGAGAAAATCATCCAACGAATCCGTTGTTCAATCAGTTCGTTATGGTGAATCGATACTTAACGATCGATAGAAACAAGGAGACACAAATACAAAATTATTTTCTTTTCTAAAAAAGAACGTAAAAAAAAAAGAAGGAGAATGGTAAGGAAAAAGTCAGAGTAGATTAAACGTATTTTAAAAATATTTCTAAATATACGAATCGTTAAAACATTTGAATATCAAATATAAATAATGTATAATAAATGATAAGAATACTCGAAAATAAGGCAATAATATTCGTACGTACTAAACCTTACACTTTAATCTGCCTTTATATTTCGAGATTCGATAATGCATGAAAAAATACAATGTATAAACTTATCGCTTAAAAAACAAGAGAAAAATAGATAGAGAGAGAGAGAGAGAGAGAGAGAGAGAGAAAGTAAAAGAGTATTTTTAAACCACAGAAAAATATGAGTTTATCTACATAAAAATGTTCGACGTTTCATGAAAAAATCCATTCGGATCGAAGTGAAAATGAAATCTCGACCGTGTGAAAATTAGGATACTTTACAATACTGATACATAAACGACCCGTCCGTTGAAACATATCGATCTAAATTCAATACCAACGTCGTCCAAAATACGAATACAAATACAAAATACAAAATTTAAGAAATACGAAAGAGAGAGTGAAAGGGGGGGGGGGGGAAGAATAAAAAAGATAACAAAAATGACCTTAGGACTTCGAATTAATATGTACAGAATTAGAAAGGAAAAAAACCAACGCTTTACTATGATTTTGATAATTGCATTGTGCTGTTCAGAAAAAGGAGTCTAATTTCAGTTGACTATGGACAGGCCAGTGTTTCGTGGTAATATCTTTGTTTGTTTGTTTTTTTTTATACACATTCTTAAAAGTTCGCATTGATCCACAAGTTTTCCTTTCCTTTCGTTCAACGAACTTCCGCGAGAGACACACGAAAAGTACAGAATTCGTTGGCCTTAGTCACTACGTTCCGTACAAAGGTTTCATCGTCAAACGGCTTTAAATTATTATTTACATTCACTAGCTCACTTCGCTGACTAATTTTGATTTAGCCCTAGGACAGATTCGAGATAGATCCTTATAATGTATTTATTTAAGTTTATTGATTTTCGATGTACCGTTGCGAATCTTCTAGCAGCATTGCCTTTTTCCATCGCTATACATTGTAAGATACTCCGCGTCGCAATTAACAAATAAAACAATTCGGATCAACCAAGAAAACTCTTGTCCCCCCCCCCCCCACTCCAATAAACAACCGAAAATCAGCTATAAAAATTTCTTTCCCCTCTCGTCATAAAGCATTAAAAAAAAAAAAATAGAAAAACAATCGAACGTTAACATATAATATATATAAAATCCTTAATTAATAATCGAATCCCCACCACATTTTGTCAATTTTCTATGTACAACGTCATTTACATGGAATCGTTAAACTCGATAGAAAAAGGTTGAGTCACCCAGAATAAAGAAAACAATAAATAATAATTTTATATATTTATTATAAAAACAATTGGATAAAAGCTGCGTTTAACTTCACCAAATATATAAAAATCTGTACTTGTTTTTTTTCGTTTTCCTTTCGTTTGTCATATATTTTTTTCTTCTTTCTTTTGTCTTTTCGTTTCTTCCGCGAGATATCATTCACTGTACAACGTGTTATGTGTACGTGTTGTCTTTATGCACTAAAAAACGTTTGCACAAGTGTCATTCATGAGCATCTTACAAATTACAATGTACAATCCCAAACAATCGGTTTGTTGTTTGTTGCGTTCTTTTTTTTTCTTTTGGTTGTTTTAGGCGAGACACTACAACGATACGTTTGGACAGTCCTAGGGATAAATGAACTCGTAATTGACATAATCATTTTGCCATTTCTGAAGCCTGCTCAGATTTTAGATATGTAGAAAGAATGTACCGAACAGTAGTCACGTAAGGATTATTTAGTTAACGAATCGTTTTTTTTTAGAGTAATTATCCCCTATATCGTTTCATAAGTAACCGGAGAGAGATAGAGAGAAAGAGAGAGAGAGAGAGAGAGAAAGAGAGATTACGAATTTGAGCCTAATTTCCCGTATTTCGCATTAATTTTTTTTTTCGTCAATTTTCGGTTCCTATATCCAAACAACAGGTAATCTTTAGTGTTAGCAGTCTTTACACGCATTCCTCTCTGTTTTCTTTTCTTTTCTTTTTTTTCCAGGAGAACTCACAACAAAAGCTTAACAATGATAACACATTACGCAAGTACATGAAGGTTAAAAAGTGGAGCCTTACGAGTGTAGTTAAAAAATAATAAGGCTAGCCTTTCTCTCTAAAGTAATTATTTTTTTTTTCCTCCTCTGCTTATTTAGTAAAAGTATGAAACGTTCTTTTTCCTTTTATTCACTATGATTAATACAATGTCTGTTTACGTGTTAAAACATCCTCCTTTGTTATCGCCACTTGGTTTCTTTATCTTTTCTTGTTTTTTTTTTTACATACTCGTTTTCCTCCGTTGAAGTGAAAATATGCCAACAGATGAAACGCGTGATCGATAAGTTTTTCTTTTTTTCTCTTCTTCTTTAATCTGTTGGTTTCCTTTCTTTCTTTTTTTTTTTTTTTTAGTTCTTGGAGCGCTTTGCAAACTCGACGACGCGTTTACAAATTTCACGTAATAATCCTTACAGCGATGAGATAATGTCATTTAGGTCCATAGCGAAAATAAATAGAAAAAAAAAGGATTCTTCTTAAGCTAGTAGATAGCAGATTAGTTTTTTTTTTTCTTGTATTGTATACTCGTTAACTAGCCAGTGCATATTTCTTTTTTTTTTTTTTCTTTATATATCCTGACTCTCTGATTAACCTTCCTGTCTATTTAGCACACTTTGCCACGCATTCTAAGGCATGAACTTCCTAGTGAGCTGGATAAAAGACAGCATAGACCAGTGTGCCAGGTACTTTATGTGTTAACATCTCATTTTTTTTCCTTCCCTTCCACTTCCCTTCACTGTCGTAGCTAGATACATTACAATATTAGAAAGTATATTACTATTGTATTTAAAAAAAAACTTGTTCTTCCCTGCTCTCGATTTTATATTTTTTTCATTTCAAGATCTTTATCCGTCGGACTGTAACTATTAAATCCGTCGCAGGAAACCGTTTCCTTTCTTGCGCGCGTTTAGTCAAAGCAAAAAAATAAATTGAACTTCTTGAGTGGCTATATTCTGCGTATACTAAACAATAAAGTTAAACCCATCGCACGAATAACTCTCTCTCTTCCGTCTTTTCGCTTCTCTCGCATCTTCTTCTCGTTCTCTTTTTCGTCACACTTCGTTTCTTTCTTTCTTCTTTTTTTCTTTTTGTCGTTTTTCTTTGTTCTTTTTTTAAATAGAGAGTATAGTAGTTCATATCAAAATATCTCCTACAATATTTGATATTCCTTTGATTATTCTTATCCATAAGAAAGAAATTTAAAAAGTCGCTTGCTAATCCGTTGTCGGTAGATTTTTTATTCGGAGTAAAATCGTTTCTACAGGCCGCGCGCGTTAAAAATATGTTTAAAATGCTATAGCGTTAGTTTGAGTGATTAAATTAGTTCCTAAGTTTCCATCGTGTCTGTCCGTTACGTTCGTACAAAATCGGTATTATTCTTTTTTTCTTCTTCTTTTTCTTCTTCTTCTTCTCTTTGTCTCTCGGTATATTAGTTACGACGAGTCTCCGTATTTGTGTGTTATTCGTGGATGGTTTAAACAGGATTCTGATATTACACAACACATGCATACTGTCATTTGTATAGAACGCAGATTGATAAAACCTTTTCTCTCGATCATTTCGTCGCTTCCGCGTTTAATACAAAAACCTACAGTCACACCAATACTGTGCCAAGTTAGGGAGCCATTCCGTTCTGCGCATCTGATACACCGCACTGGCTTTAAAGCACGCGTCGTCCACTTGTTGCCTCAATCAAAAATTGTTTAAATCTTACCGCTCTCCATATTATTACTCATTACATTTCCACCTTGTATCGTTTAGGTTCACTCTTATTTATCATATATCCGTCAACCTGTCATTACATGTTGTATTGGTTGTACATATTCAGATAGTAAACTAACATAATACAAGTTAAACCAAAAATCTTGTAGCCCTATGGTATAGTCCCTATAAACGTTATAGATTAATAAAATATACTCTTGCTTGATTAACTTAAGTTCCATAAGTTTGCTTTTTTATGACACTGAACACTGTAGTCTCGAGTAAAGTGTTCTTCTTTTTTCCGTTCTTTTACCAGTCGAAAAAAAGTAGAAATCTTACGGCCTAAGAGAAATCACTATAAAAGGAAGGAGAAGAAGCTATGCGAGAAAAAAAAGTAGTGCACGGTTGTGTACACGTAATACAAAATAAAAACTATTGTGACAATTAATTTATGTCTTTATCTTACATATGCGACGTTTAAAAAAAAAACGAAATGAAGAGACGGGTAAAGAATGTGTCTGTGTGTGTGTGTGTGTGTGTATGTATCAATGTGTGTACATATATAAATCTAGAGAACATAATTCTAAAAGAAAAAAAAATGAAACGAAATAATGCACCATAGGGATACACTATTTTCGAGCTCCTCATGTAATAATAACTTGAATATTCTCAACGTACGAGTAATAATACAAAATAATACAAAATTCTAACAGGTGCTTCGTTTCCTTTTCCTTCCTCATTTCGCTATGCAAAAATCGAATCATCTCGAAAGTGATAAAGATCTAATGAGAATATTATAGAGGGGGGCACATAATGTACATAAATCCAGGCACATGTACCCATTCATTTCTTCTTCTTTTCTTTTCTCTTTGTATCAGTAGAATTTTGCCTTTCCCAACAATCAAATTTAATACTTTTTTCGACATTTTGAATATTTCTTTTTATCCCTGTATACAAAACTAAAGTCGTTTAGCACACTTTTAGCACTAAATTTAGAATACACAATTTTTATTAGTCTTTTTCCCTGTAGAACACAATGTTCATTCCTAAATGTCGTTTTTTTCCTCTTTCGTCATCGTTTTTTCCCCTTTTTAGTTTATCACAAATTATTGTTCCTCGTATTTTTTTATTTATTGTTTCGAACGTTTTAAACGGAGCTCTCTCGGGTGCCATTCGATATATTCTCGTGTGTATGTCGACGTAATTATTAGAACTTCCATTTAATTACACAATCACGAACTACCCGAAAGTTGGGGGGTGTGTGTCTGTCGCACTGGAAACAGGCTGCTTTTCGGTAACTTTTTTTTTCCTCATTGTCGGTGTATATGCTTTCGTGTCAAAGTAAACCACTTTCTACCCATCAGGTCGGTAAAAAAAAATATATATATACCAATCGGGTTTATAAACATTACTCCGTAAGGTGGAGAGCAGGACTATGGATTTGGAGGAGGTGTAGTTGGTGTTGTATGCGAAGAGGGTGATGCACTTGCAACCATCGTTGGACTGGCTGGCTGTTGTAATGGCAGGAACGCTGATCCCAAGCTAGGTTTTAACTGGAATGCTACACACGGCTTTGGGCAATAGTCTAGTTTGCTCAAGTCTATCATGGGTCGCCTATGCATAGAAATATTATTGCTTCAGTGACGCTGAAGTGCATCTGCAGACACTTATTACAGTATATTCCAAAATTCTAATCACAGCCACGCACACGAAACACACTCGGTCTCAATTGAAATCAATTTACGTTGTCCCTACTCGACTCAAAGAACGTGTGGAACTTGCACGCACGTGCTCAATAAATTAATTCATGACACGACGTTTAGATTCGTGTTCAGCGCATCAAATTAAAATTTGTTGGACAGTACGAATACACCGAGTCAAGAAGAATTTCCATCATTCTGTTTTATCTTAATGCGGTAATGTACACCTGTCCCTCGATCTACGATCTCGGTTTCCAAAATAAAATTGGTTAAAAACGAAAATCTGGTTATAATTTCCTATAAAATGACTCTAATGTTGAACGGGCTCTCTGGTCCCAACGAATTATTATACCTTCGCACTCGCAGCTACTTTAGCTAAACAATTAATTGAATACAAACTTAATAATGTAAACAATATTTTGGATAATGGTATAGCAATTTTTAGCTAAGGGTGAATCCAAACAAAACATCTACACGCTATTCTTCGTAAATCGAGGGATAGTATTTTAATTTATTATTTTAAATGGAAATTCTTATCGAATCATCTCGTACGTGAAAATGAACATGCAAATGAAATTACCTGGCATCCTCTACAAATTTGAGATTGACTTTCTCACAGCCATCAGGTGGTTCTCTTGCTAGGAACCTGTTAATGTGAGGAGAGGTGCCGAGACGTCCTTCTCTATCTTGTTCAGGGGTTGAACCACGACTTCCACCTTAAAGATGAATCACAACAACGAGATTAGTGGTTTAGTAAAAGCAACGTGTAATTATACTGTTTACACCGATTGAAAAACAAAATCTCGTAAGCTCATGCTAACAAAAATCACTCAATGCATCGATATGAACGTACGTTTGTGTAAAATAGAAATAAATTCATACATCAAAATGAAACTTCATTCCACTTCGCTAAAAACACAAATATGTATAAATAAGTATAAGCATGTACACTTATCGTTCTAAGAAAATTATATGTATCATGTATGAATAATGATGATAAAACGATGAGATTAATTCAGCAGTTGTGTAATAATTTACAGTGTTTCGACATGCAAATTTGAAATATCTCAATCGCAGTAATGTTTCTCAATCGTAATCGAAGTTTATTACATTCTAGTGAATAAAATATGTTAAGTGAAGTTATTCGGTAGTGGACTACATTGATAATGATTGAACAAAGAAAAAAGAATTCGTAAAATATATAATAGTATATAAACAAAGCTATACAAAATAAAGCCTGCATGCAGCCACGAATGTATTAATAAACGATAATATTAATATACATCGTAATTGATAAAGAACAGATTAATTTACCATGTAATGTCATAATGTATAGTGTACATTCAATTTGGCATTTAGTATTCCATGAAAAGATAAAATCTTTTAGTCAGTGTGATATGCTACGATTTACTATGTAAAATCAGAAAATAATTCCAGATGTATAATCGATAGAAAATTGAAACTTTCACCGTCCATAAAACGTATACACCTTTATGATACTTTATATTCTCAATGAAAACAGTGCATGCACATACTTCAGAATTAAATATACATATATTCACGTGTAGATATTTTGCAAAATATATATATTTACGAAAGAGATAAAATATTTGTGGATAGACGTATATAAGATATCCCATTTAAACTATCTGGACAAAGGGCATTCAGTGAAAATAAGTTCGATAAGACAAACAAATTCGATCGAATGAATCTCAGAAACAAAAAAACAGACAAAAGCAACATTTCCGCAAATATGAGCCAACCTTGTAAGAGATCGCTAGGCGGACGGGAGGCATCCATAAGACCAGGAATCAGCGGAGACTCAGAATTCCTAGATGGAGGGCCTGTCTCAACAGGCACACACCATAGTTAGTCTGTTATTTATAGTATTTCCAGTAACCAGAAATAATTCGCATACACACACACACACACACACACGCGCGCGCGCACACACACACACACGCGCGCGCGCGCGCGCGCGCATGTATATATATATATACTCCTAATTAATATGTACATTTAAATAATTATATATTCACCAAAGAAATTATCTTGTTACGAAGTTATTAAGAAGATATGGAGATTATCTTGCTATCTTGTTACGTAAAATTATCATTTTGATTAGAAACCTCGCACAACTTAAACATAAAGTTTCCGTAAGTACAAGTGGTGTGAAAGAACATTGGCAACTAGCTCACGTGTCTAGAAACTCTTCGCGGATTAATAAGCAGCTTGAAATTACCTGAAGAATAAGAACTGGAGGGAAGGTCTGTAGCTGGTGTTTGTGTATTAACGCTGCGAGTAGCCCTCAGTAAGTCTGCTAACGGCGCACGATGTCCTTCCGGCGTAATTTGTTCACGATACCGTGCATACTGAAACGAAAAATAAAGGTTTCAATAAAATCAACTTTCCACTGTACATACATTAAGTATACCACTGCTTGGGCGTTATATATATCGCATACTTTGTCTTCCACTGGGTGATCAGGATCACTAGGGTTTGTTGCAGATTTAAGAACAAGTCCTTCGATTTCTTGGTTTAATCCTTCGATAGAAGAACGCATCGGGGGCCTCATTGGTTTCATAGGGATGTTCATAGGACTTGCCTTTGTACTCATGCTAAATTGATTGTCTAACGAAACAAGACAAATAATATGTATACCGAGCTTCGCAAAGAGAAATACTTTGCACACATTATTGTGAATAGAGCTCTTACTGATTGGATATTCGAGTAAATAAATGTACTATTTCTCACATTCTTTGATCGCGATCCTTCTTCCAAATTTTATTTTTATAATAACTAGACTGCGGATTTTATGCATTTATGATAAATAGATGAAACACAAAACTGTGAAAACATTTGAGTAATCTAGAAATCTTACTGTATTGCTTCCAGCTCGTTAAAATGATTGGAAAAAGAAATGAATGCGTAACTCCTGTGTCTTTCAATTAATGCAGGCAATTTTTATTTTGCATAAAAATCCGCAGTTTAACACTGACTACTTCGAGTACTCGAATATCCGGAGAGAAAAGGCTTGCCGACTATTTGGATTTGAATTAAATAATCATCCAAATACTCAAGCTTGGTAAAAGCCCTAACTATAGAGCAATAAATGAACTTACGTATTGATGTTTGTGAAGCAATACTGGGTAGATGTACTGTGTGGTCTGCAGGAAAAGCCGGTGGTGGTGCACCAGGCATTATGAGTCCAAATGCAGCTGTCCTCTCTCTACTACTAGTGCCTTCCTTATTTGTACGCTGTAACCTGCATAATTACTTTAATAAATCAATGTGTGCATATTAAGTCTTATATTATATGTTAATATACAATGATGACTGTTCATTGCGCAAATTTGAAAATTTCAAGCACTAAGTGCTCCTAAGTTGAGCTATAGCATTTTTATATGTTAATGTCCCTCATGGAAATTATTTAAAAAATTCCTAAATATAGTTATATGAGAAAATGTCTATGTACCGATGCCTAAAGTACTTTTCCAACTTCTCATCTGTGGTGGTTTGTTCCGTAGGATGACGTGTATGTAATTTCCTTGGTTCGTTGGACCATTCTTCTGTCTGTAAATAAAAATATGTTAAAATAAACATCTTGGAAAGTTTGTCATTGGAGATTAGAGTACTGAAAAGAGTGCCATAGCTACCTGTGTAGATTTATCAACCAAAAGGAAACTGGAATGAATGTAGTATGAATCGCGGGGCCATTGTCCTTTTAAGTAGATAGTATCTAACGATGCTGTCCTCCGGATATTTTGGTTTCCGCTTAAACTTTCGCTGCATCTTCCGCTTAATGTTTTTGATTTTGCTGTAGATAACAATATTTTAAATAGAAATACAGCTATAGAAAAACGAAATTGGTTTGTGATATTGTGTAGATGTGAACCAGAACCGGACTACTAAAAATATTTTCGGTTGCTGGATAAAATGAACAGATCAAATAAAAATCGAACTAAACAATAGAGTGAAAGGGTCAAGGATGAAAAATCAATTTTGTAATTGTTTCTTGTGGAACCGATCTAATAATGAGTGTTCGGTTACCGAGTTGATTGATCCAAGAGATTACAGAGTGCTAGAGAGAAGATATTACAAGAGAATGATTATCAACTATCTTTAGATAATAATATAGAAATCCATGATATGTCACCTTTAATGAAACATTTCCTCTTAAACACACTAAAAGCATATGTAACATTGACAACAGCTAGAAACCGAATAAATTTACAACATCCACAGTATACAAGAAAGAACGTTACTCTTCAATACTTCAACTCTCTCACGAGAATCATCATGTTTATATCTGATAGAAGATGTTACAGCTCGCATTCATCGACAACAGTGACAATTCAACGACAAGTGACTTTTATTACACTTTTAAATAAATTCCCATTCCAAACATTGACAAATACAGATGACAACGATACAATTACAAACATGAGGTAACAGATTCATGAAAAACAAATGAAAGAGGAAAGAGGAAAGGAAGGAAACCTTGGACACTGGTCCATTCTGGTCCAGTGATTTCTCAGACTACATCATCACCACCATCACCACCACCACCACCACTGTATTATCTGACAAATAATTTTAATTGCTAGCTGTTTGATTAAATACAGTGGAAAGATCAAGAAATACTTTTAAGAAAAATTGATTGGCCATGGATAAGGGCAACAGCAACACATAAACATGTTACTCGTAAAAAAACTAAAAGCACGGTAAATAAAATTTACAACCAGAAGCCCAATAAAAATGTAACATCCAGAGTATACAAAACTTGTGCTTACGTAGAAAGGAGAAATACTTAATTGTTCTTGCATTGATCATCGAGTTCTAAGGAAATACTAGGTCGGTGCAAAAGTTGTTACCCGATTTCGTATTAAAACACGACGAGGAATCAGGCATGAACTTTCGCACTGGCCTAATATATACCAAGTAACAATAATATTTATCAACAACGATTTTCGCGAAATGTTCACCGAAAACTCGGATTTCGGTAAATTGACAAACGACAGGACCGCCGATATACAAACGGGACAAACAAACATAATACGAGATCCACAAGAGAAAGGTAGAGAGAGAGAGAGAGAGAGAGAGAGAGAGAG
>CM052125.1:14303360-14317543 GCA_028454245.1 Halictus quadricinctus | reverse complement strand
AGAGAGAGAGCGCCGAGCGAGTAAGCATCCGTACGTCGGTGTGTACACCAGCGTCGTGGAAAACGAAAGGAAAGAGGGGGAGGATAGGCGAGGGAGGAAGGAAGGAGTACGTATCTGCTGTTAATCGAGGATCCGAGCGAACGGTTTGGAAAACGAAAAATGACAGACACAACAAAGAAGTCGATTGGGAGATAAAACAGTGTGTATGGAGCGAGCACGACGGCATGTACGGGACATGTAAACGACATGTACACAGAGTCGTATAGTAATAGAGAGAGAGAGAGAGAGAGAGAGAGAGAGAGAGAGAGAGAGAGAGAAAGCGCGAGAGAGATGGGAAAACAGAAGGGGGTTTGAAAGAGAGAGGAGGACGATAGAGGAGGAGGGGAGGGGAAGAAGGGAGAGCTCGGGTGGCAAAGGGTAGGGGGAGGGATATAGTAGTAGCAGCAGTAAATACCTTTGTAAGAGAGAGAGCCGGGGCTTCGTTGTCCCGAGGAAGAGGTCTCCGGCGAGATGCGGGCCCGCCACGCACTCGCGTTTGTAGGGGACACGGTGGGACTGTTGCTGTTGCTTTTCCTGAGGCTGCTGCCTTGCCGGCCCTGTCGTAACAGCGAGCTTACAGGCAGGGTCGCGCGCATTGGGCCTTGCTTCGACGTCGAGCATGGCGAGGACTTTCGCATCCGCTGTGATCCCGACATTTTCTCATGTAGACGGTCGCCGCTCGGGCTCGCGTGTACGTTGCCTCGGTTGGCAGAGAGCGACGACGCTGCACCTCGTATCCGAACGATAGGAACGAGGAGGGGTGGGGGGAGAACGGTGTGTGTGTGTGGTGTTGCACTAAAAGGACGGGGCGCCGCGGGCACCGTTCAGGGCACGAGGCCTCCGAGCACCCGCGACTTTGTCGCGCACACGCGCCGACAGTGGCGATAGTGCCGACACTAACCAACCAAACCGAGGACAGACTCCCGAATCCGTTCTCAGGCGGCGAGCCCTGTTCAGGTCTCTGTCGCGCGTCTCACGGCGACGGCGGCGGGCGAGATCTCATCAACGACGGCTGCGACGATGACGACGACGACGACGACGACGACGACGACGACGACAATGCGGCGACGGTTTCACCAACAACGACGGGAACTGTGGCAGCGGCGGCGCGACGACAATGCCCTACGCGTCTTGTCATTTGCAATGTTCTGCTGCTGGCTCGGCACGCACGTCACGTGACCGCCCGTCCCGGCTGGTCATTGGTGCAACGCTGGCCCGTGGAGCGTCGTACTACGCTCACCCGTGGGGGCCGCGTTCCATTCACTACCACCGTAGCACCGTAGCTAGCGTCCTATCGCTCTCTCCGTCTCTCCACTAAAGATTCTCTCTCTCCTCTTCGCGCTTGTGCAGTGACACTCAAATTCACCCTTTTTCCGGAATATCACCGTGTGTCGACGATTATTCACCGAACACCGCTTTTACAACGGTTTGTTTATCGAGCACTAACCGTTTCACCGTTCCGTAACCTCGAATCCGAATATATATATATTTATTTATATATATATATATTACACACACACACGTATATCCGATGTAGCTTTCGTCGCGCGTACACTGTACGTTTTCTCTGTTAGCCTCTTCTCGCTCGTTCCTCGCGAGGAAACAACACGCGGGCCGATCTCTGTGATCTGCTTCGTTAGTAGCCTCTCTCTTCGGTTTTTCCAATGCACCCCACAGCCCGGACCGTTTCAATCGAAAGTATGTTTTGGTATACGTGTACTATACTCCGTCGACGCTCTCGTGTGCAACGATGCTTGTGTATACACCTGGCACCGCCGCGACACACGTACAGGCCAGTATGTAGCGTCTTACGTTTCACGTTATGTACGTACGTAATGGAGGAGCACAAGCCGATGAATAGCGTGCGTGAATAACTTTCGTGTACGGGGGCACGTACTAGCACAGGCGTAGTATTCGCGAGCTTACGTTTCCCAGCCACGGCGCGTGCACGCTATACTGGTTCATTCGATACTCTCGCGAGGAGAAATCTCGAACGGCGTACGATCGGTTGAATTGCCGCGGATCGAGTCAATATTACGCGCGAGCTTGATTTCGATAGTATTGACGCCGAGGAATTTTTATGGGTATTTCGATCCGCCTCTAAACGCCCGCCGATTTCACTGCTTTCCATGGGGGAATCCTCTTAATTTCTTTTCATTTTTTCTTTCCTTCTTTTCTCCTGTGCAATCTCATTTACCTATGAGAATTTTCGTGAGATTATTTTTTTTTATAGGATTGAGAAGAATTTTGTGTATATATATATAAATTAAGCTCGTACATTTATTTACAATTTTATGTTACACTGTTTCGTTACATTACAATATTCCGTTCTGCATAGTATCGATAACGTACGACTAGATTTGTATTCGCTTTGCTTTGCGTTCGAAATGTTGAAATTATATATTATATCGTGTAGTAGAAATTTTGAGCATCGAGTAATTTGTAAAGTATGACGAACGTGGCATTAATTGTGTTGCACTCTTAATCTTATCGCGAAACTTTATGTTAAAGTATAAACAATAAAACCAGGTCTTGATAACAATCAATACATTATTTTCTCTTATTGAGTTAATAATATTTAATTCCCGTTTTGTAAAGGCACTGGTGCCCTTTCCATAAAAGGCTAATTCAGTGGTGTAAGTATTGTTTGCGTAACGTATCTACTCACGCGATTATAGGTGTGTTTATAATCGCATTTTTGTTAGGTATTGATGAGTTATTGTATCAAGCATTTTATAAGGAATGTTCTGTGTCAATTAAGGAACTAGGGTAAGAGACTCAATTATACTGTTCCCATATATTAATTATGCTTATTTTTAAAGCATAATGAATATTAAAAAAAATATATTAAATTTTTTTCATTAAAATCAGTTAATATATATGTTATATATCTCTTTTTTAATATTCATAATGGTTTAAAAATAAGTATAATTAATATAGGCATAGTAATTGGGCGTCGCTTACCCTTATTTAATGCTTATGGTTCTTCGGCCTTTTTTTTAACAATTTCTATTATTGCTGTTTACAATAGTACTTGCTACTATGTAAATCTAAACTTATGAACATTATTTTGTAACCACAAATTCTCGTATCTCGGTTTATTTATGAGGGTCTGAACACAACACTGAGCATATATTTTACCTAGTAATATATCTAATTTTTGTATATTGTAATTTTCCCTCCTATCCGCTCAAATTGTCGAGCATGTTATTCTGTAATCATAAATAAGTAGAAAACAGGACTCCATCAACTGGGAAATATTATGAATGAACACAATTAGTATACACCTGGAACTAATACGTTTCTATAGGCAATAACAGTTGTGTAACAGATAAAATATAAATGCTAAAAGTATCTAGAATTATTTCTCTATACATGAATAAAAAAAAATATGTTAACGACATAGACACAATAGAAGATTATTGCACGAACTACAATCGAGCTTTCTGCATATGCGAACATTTGTTTACAATACAATCATAATTTATGCATACAAAAATTGAATAGCAAACAAAATATATTATAACATCGATCTGCAATGACACAAGACAAATATTAGCACAAACTTTAATTTATTTTTTATTTTACCTATTTACAATACACTAGTTATAGTTTGCATTTACGAATGAAATCGCAACTAAAAACTGTAATGAGTATGTGATGGAAATACAAAATGCTTTGTATGACAATTAAAAATAGTCAACACGTTGAGAATTTTTATAATAAAATGAACTCCGAAAACGTTCTCGAAATGTTCATAGAAAGCATTTTAAATTAATTCTAGGAGCAAAATAAGTACAGGAGTATTTATTTTTAACATTTTAATGTCCACAAATGAAAATTTCTGCGTTTTTTGTTGTGGAAACGTATTCGAGTACCACAAAAAAGATATAAAATGTGAAAACACGATGATATGTTACCTAAGAACGTTTGTCGATAAAAAAGAAATGAGAAGACTGTACATAAGAACACAAAACGTTTTCGATCGAATTCCTTTGGTAATCGTAGTCGAATCCTTTGATGCAACATATGTATCTCTACGAGCTTCTTTTGTGGAAAGAAAATATTAAGTATCACGTTTATAACATAATTTGATATTATACTTAATATTTAAAGTATTTGCTTTACACACAATATTTGTTTACAGGACAAAAACAATTACAAAAATTTCATTAAGTCATTGTAATTATGAAACTAGTCCATTATAATTTTGTTAGTGCGAAATAATGACACTAATAAGCATAAAATAGTCCATTACGTCAATAGCAATCGAGTATAATAAAGATACCAAAAATGTATTGACTATAACATTTACGACATGTTTATCGGGTCTTGTAAACTTGGAATTCTGTGACCCCAACACGTTCCAGTGAAAATTTGATTGTAAAATAAACCTCTCGTATGAACTTTCATCTTTCAACTATGAGATATGTAGATAGGATCTCAGTATAACTGTTCTGATCTTTACATATCGGACTATGGCAATTCGAAATGCTTATTATAGTACATTCGGACAACAATCAAGATAAGTAGTAAGAAATTAAAGGATCACTTTTACTGGATTTAAGTAATAAATTAAATTAACGAACGATGACACAAAATACTATAAATTACATTATACTAATCAAGTCTCTTCCCTTTTTTAGGAGCGCGACGCGCACGTCGCTAAGTCTAGCACATAAATAAACTTACACACCGTTTTCTTTTCTATAAGTATTACACATACGTATACACGTGTTACATATATATATATATGTATATGTTGCACTTATAATGTCAAATACGATCAACACCATTCTCTACACCGATAAAATTATTTTGATTGATCCTAAAGCTTGTAAGTCGTAAAAATTGCATATAAAAAATTTATATAAACATAGACACGGTTAAAATTATGCGTAGGATTATAACAAAAGTTTCATGAAAGCAAGTAATTCAAGCTACATCCAACTCTGCTTTTCTTTCATTTTTTTTTTTACCAATATCTATATTTTTTTGTACAATCGTTTCCCAGATCTACAACTACCAAGTGATTGTCAGGTAGTACTGCAATACCTGAAGGACGTCGTAATTTTGAACTATGCGAGTCGATTTCAGTCAAAATATTACCCCCACCTAATTTCAACACTTGGATCGTACTGCGACCTTTGTCAGTGCGTGTACCAATTATTCTACCTTCTGCGTCGACAGCTAAACCTCCGTAAGCGCCTTTACCTATAAACAAATTACGCTTAATATCCGCACAGGCAAAGTAGCAGCCACTTTACGTACAATCGCTGGCATTAATATTCGGACACTGTTAAAAAGTCGATAACTTTTTTAATACTGGACCGTACGACTTGAATTTTTTGTAGTGTACTACACGAAAAAATTTTAAAAAGATTGCACTCGGTCCAAATACATAAAGTTAAAGAATTAAAAATTTAAATTTAAATTTAAAAAATACTTAGTTCTAAAAATTTTTTTTAAATACGTTTTGTGTCAATTCTCAGGATATGCATAATTGACACAAATCTACAAAATGTACTTTTTAAATTTTCGACATAGACCCACATGAAAAAGTTGTAAAAAGCAACTTTTAGTATTTTCTCTGCAATTTGGACCAATTGCAATCTTTCGTCAGACATTAAAAGAGTTATCCCGAATATTAATGGCAGTGATTGTACACGCAAAACGAGAATTTACCTTTGCCTTCTGAATATATCTCCTCGGAGAAGTCTCCTTTAGCAGTGAACACTAGAATATGATCATCGGCAACTACAATTTCACCGTTACGCCCAACGGTAACGGCTCTAATTAGTTTTAACGTTACCATTTTTCCGACCTTGATAATCATTAACAGAATTTTAGAACGATTCACCATGTATAAAGTATTAATGACTGTAAATATTATCCAACCTGGAAGAGGAATTTGCCGTCAGAATCGAATACAAAAACACAATTTTCACCGTTGTCGGCCACAAGTATATGTCCGTAATTTCTATCTACTGCGACATCGATTGGCTCCTGAATATCAAAATGGTAAACATGATTAATAAAAGCAACACTCCATTGTACAACTTTTAAACTGTGTCCACACTGAAGCAACATCGAGCAACTTTTTCTCCCCTCTGTTGCCTTCTTCTTCTTTTTTTTTACTGAATCATTTGCTCAATGTTGCTACAGCGTGGGCATAGGCGTAGAATGAGAAATACTAACTCGAAACGCGTAGTGAGTGAAGGATTTAATTGTATCGCCTAAAGAGCTCATTTCCGTAATTTTTCGTGTTCTCCAATTGACGACAACGATACCTTGCTGCGATATACTTATTCCTGTACAACTACGGCCTTCCAGACCTTCGTTAGTTAAATGCCTTTGAAATTCTAAATCACAATTGAGTACCTAGGAACACAATATTATCTATAAATATGATCGTCACTTGAATGCTTCGATGATGCTAGTTTTCTTTAATACTAGGTTCACGGGACGCGTTCTAATATTGTCCATGAGAAATTGTTCAACAAATTTATTTCTTTGGGTATGTATTATTAAAAAAAAAAATGGCTAAAAATTTGAATAGACACATTCTTATTATTTTTAAAGTCGTCACTTTCAGAGCTCTGTGAACCTAGTGTCAAGAAATTCATGAATGCGTTGTACCTTTACTCGGGAGTTTCCGGTATCTAGAACGTAAATCATGCCGTCGTCATCGACGGCAACTGCAACTGGCTGGTGAAACTCGTCCTTTCCGCTTCCTCGGCTCCCATATACTTTAACTGGCTCATTATGTACAGTCGCGTCAAAAAATAAAGGATAATCTTTAATAGGCCGCTCGAAAACTGATAATTTCAGGACGAAGCGTGTCGCAACCGGAGGTCTGAACAGTATCTCGTATGTACCGTTCTCTAAATCTACTATTTCAGTTTCGACTCTGGAACTTTGGTTGTCTGAGTGCATACTATCCGCTAACGTTAATTCGGCAGTGATAAGATCTCCTCCAACGTTTCTAGGATGCCCATGGTAATCGACAGTCTCTAGTACGACGATCGCTTGTAACTTAACTATTGCAGGATCCTTTAACCTGGCTCTGCACAAACCTATTCGCAAAACGTGATTGATTACGCTAAATATCGTACACCTTTTTTTAAGACGATAACGTGAACGAGTAAAGCAATTGAACGATTAATAACAATTTTAAAGCAGGTACTTTACTGTATTATCAATCCTCAGGATACCTGGCAATGTTGTACTAGAACGTACTCGTCCCAAATTATGAATAGCTTCCTCTAATTGAGAAAGAGCATGATTGTGGTTAAATTCGAATGTAATGAAGGCATTTTCTTTAGGTTCACTAAGTGCTGATGCCGCGTCTAGTTGATCAGATAAACTACCAATCCTCTGCGTGATGTTCCGTACTTCGACCTTGAATCAGAATAACAAGTTATCTACGGCATAAACAGGAAGCATAGAAATTTAATATTAAAAAAAAATCGTGAATTATATACTTGATATTGTAAGCCTTCGCATTCTTGTTGCACTTTATTTTTCTCGGCTTCTATGAGAGCGTGTTGCTCTTCTAACACGTGCTTCTTGTCTCTCGCAGCTGCAGTTACCGCTGCTTGCAATTCCGAACGTCTCATCTCGAACTTTGCGATAATTTCTGCAAACTCGTTGTCCACAGCGTTCAAACACCTCTCTTTAGAAGCTTCCAAACGTTGCAGCTCTGTACTCACAGAATCCTGGGCCTGTGTCAACTAGAACCACAGTTAGATGAATTTACGTCGATTACTACAAACTAATGAAAAATGTTTTCTTGAAATATACTAATAACTTTGTCGTTTGGACAGACACAAAAAATCTGCGTTAATGAAGGTCATCTCAAGGTCATATGTTTCGAGATTTTACGAAGAGTAATGTTTTTTTTAAAATGGAATTAACCAGCTTTTGTATTGTCAATTGATAAAATATCAAATTCTGCGTAAAAATGTATTGACCTCCATATGTCCTAAACCTACTACTAAAATAAATAAATAAACTTTCTCCCCGGACATTTTTTTATATCTGTATAAACAACAAAGTTATTAGGGGTGGCAAAGTTAAATGAGGCACCCTGTACACCATAATGCGGGCAGGGGGATTGTTACCTTGGATATACATTCATTGGCTTTGTAGAGTAAAATTTCAGACATTCTTTTAATCGCAATGCTGAAAGGTATGATGGTGTGCTCTGTACAACCCGGTGATGTCCCAGCATGATTCCCACCCATGCATACCGTACAAAAGACTGTATCGCACGTTTCACAGAACAATAGCTCCTGGTTTATGTGAACTGAACATTTTGGAATCACCTGCAGTGAAAACAAATATTTAGTATATTACATTTAATGGCACACATGTAGAGAAATATTGTAAGAAGCATTAGTTCGAACCTCTCTTCTCTGTCTGGACATAAGATCAAGAAGTTGGTTCACAAGGAAGCTAGGTGGTAATGCAGGAACGCCACCGCGAGGAATTGTTATTAGTTCTCTGCAAATAGGACAACGAAAGGCACCGGGTTCACGGGTTTCGGATGCAGCAATCCTTGTTAAACAATGTAAACATACCTGTGAACATTAAATTAATTAATCATATATTTAATCATTTTATATGAAGTATTTATACGAAATACTCACTGTGTGCGAACACGGTAGTAACTTAGGAGTGTGTTCCCCACCATCATAAACAAAAAGACAAGTACCACACGTTAGAAAGCTCTCGTTAAAATCTTCATAGTTTATACTGACTGTCTCCACGAGCCTTGAGCTCATGCTGACCATCCTCTCCCCTAGCCGTGTCCTGAAAAAAATTAATAACAAACATGTTACTGTCTGTAATGTATATTAAAAAATATTTCTCTTAAAAATACTGACTACAAAGTAATAACATTCATAAGAAACATTGATACATTTATTCAATTATAGACAATATTCTTTGTAAATACATAGATAAAACTTGCAACGGCTAACTGTTATTTAATTATGCAGAACAGTAATTAAACCAAGATTATCTGTATAATAATTTGCTTCATAATTATTTAATTATTACGATTACATTCTCACAGATGTGTACATTCTTTCAATTAGTAATTACATTTTCGATGATTATTAATATTCGTTTTCGATTTTTTATTTTTTATTTGCGATTTTCCCGATTAATTCCTCCCAATCACTTAACCGATCAAATTAAAATTTGTAATCGCGCAATTCTGAACTTATCTGCCGCGATACCGCAAGCGTGACAAGTGAACGTACCCTAACAATAGCCTGTAACAATGCGCGCGTTGCTAAGCACAGAGGTGTTCGCGTAGTAATATTTATGAATTAATAAACTCACTGTATAGCCAAACGCAGTGCCTCCATAATGAATCTAGCCCCGCTGTAGTTTTCAGAAATGTATACATCCGTTACATCGCACAGGCTTTATCGGGGCATCTACACGAGCGTGGAGCATACCTCGCTTCTTTCGCATAAATTTTCATCACGGAATAAGCTGGCCGACACTAACGGGTTCGTCGGATAACTTCCCCCTAAATCGCATCTCCTAATGCCACGCGGTACCGAGCCACCAAACACAAACATCCAGTTGCATCGCATGCAAACAATCAAAACATCAAAATTCTCACGCACCGTGCGGCCGAGTAACTTTCTATTTACAATTCTTTTTTCATACATTCGCGTATGAAATCACCCGACGCATTTTATACATTCCCGGCAATCGATCACCAATTACAACCAACAACGTTCACTATATAAATTTTTACGATACTTCTGAACGTTTAGTAGACGACGACTGATTCGAAGGACGATCGACGCGTCCGAGAAACTCACGATCGCAAATATAAATAAAGGAATCAAGATCAGGCAAAGCTTCAATCCTGGGAAACTCGCGTCCCGGGAAAAAGGTTTAGATGTTCTCGTCGCTGCAGAAGCCACCGCGACACAAAGCATATGCCGAGCTCTTTGTCTATCTTTCCTCCTTCGATGGCTATTGTCCTCGCCGCGGAAATGGTCGCTAGGACGAGCCTGTGCGCTTCGCGGCGTCCGCTTGGCATAGTTCTCGCATCGTGTGCGAAGTCGAAAAAGGAAGAGCAACCGTTTATCAACCGTTCAGGACTGTCTCCGTTTCACTTTCGAGGCTGTGCGTGTCTTCGGGTATCTCTTGGTTGTCATTTTTCGAACCTGTCCCGTCTCGTGCTTAGTGTCACTATCACTCGCGATATAATTGCGGATATTCACCGGCGGATGGACGAGCGATACCGTTGCCTCGACACTGTCGAAATTCCGCGTGGCATTGTCGCATTTTTCCAAACAAAACACAGACCGACGGATCACGACGGGCCGCATCAGCTGCGGAGCGCAGCGACTCACGTTTTACAGCTGCGCACGTTCTCGCCTGCATCCGCAGCCGGCACCACTGCCAGGGACGAAATGAATAGGCGCACTATGCGGGCGCCCGCGGCCACGATTCGCTACGATGCATCATCTCTTCCCTCGATCCAATTATGCGTCGCGGCGTCGCGCCGCTGCACACCAAATCTCGGAATTCGCGGCGGAACTCTCTTTAATCCATTTTCATTCCAGAATTTCAACATTTCATTTAGAATATTTTCGTCACGTTATGTGGCTCCCATATGATCTTTTTTATTTTGTCGAGATGAAATCGAGCGTGTCTCGTACTCACACTTGAACGTTTAACGATTGTTCAAATACAAAGCAGGAGTTTTTTTGAATAATAGTAATTTTTAGTGATGCCTCGAAGGTTACAGTCGGATGCAAAGGGTTCAACAATTATTGCCAGAGTCCAGTAGTTAATTGTTAACTCTTAACTGCACATCCCAAAAATATCGATTTCTTCTAAAAATTCAGAGCTTTTACATAATGCTATTGTTGCTATGCTGCATAAAATGAAACAGTATAAATTCGATTTATGGATCTCAGACCAAATCCGTGCAGTGAAGGGTTAAACAGTCGGCCATATTAAGCGTTGTTATTGTTAATATTTTCTAAATGTTTTATATAAGGTCGTGAAGCTATAATTGGAAGTGAGGTGACTATTGGTTAACCATTGTTAGAAGTGGCTGACCATTGGGTCACCTATAGCTGTTTGTTAGTAGACATCTCTCATTTTTAAACAATTTTCAGGAAGGCTGACCACTGGGGTCCAACATAAGCTACATTTACTCTACCGTTTGTGTAAACATAAAATACAATGCCATCGACTGTTACACGAATTTGCATAGATTAGAAGATAAGAATTAATACCGCATAATACTGGTTTGACTAGACTAAAATTAAAGCCTAGCAATTGACGATTTAGGATCAACGCTTTTAACTAGCAATTTCCGATCAAGATTTACCAGCCAATTCTTTTCAACCGTAAAAATCAATCATGTGATCACAATTAAACTCAATCGATTAATTCTAGTACTTGGTTAAAAATAATCGAGGGTACTTTGAGTTTGGTGTCAACGATAAGCCGATTTTTGCGGAGAGTGTCGTACATCGTATGCATAGATAAGAGAGACGCGTCATGTTTTGCGTGGAAAATTTTATTATGTTGTTATTTAGCATCAAGATTCCATATACGAATGGAGTAAGGTAGTGCGAGGTGTAGCGTTTCGATTGTTTGTTGGACGCGAGATGTTTGTAACAGTTTCGGTGGAGCGGCGTGTAATACGTCCCTGAGTATTGGCGCACCGTCAAGCGTTTGCCAGGAGAGCGAGAGGCAAGATAGCGGGTAAACTGATGTTGAAGAAAGAGGGACAATAGAGCCCACCGAAGGGTAAGGAGACGAGGAACACCAACGCCGGTACAAAGACGGAGAAATGCCTGGTATGCTGCGCGAGGTATACCGCCATATAGACGGCTGAATTGTCTACTGCGCAGTCGCCCGTTAAAAGGTGTAGCGCCTGATATGTGTACGCTTTGCTTACTTCCATGCACTTGCTACAGCCGGCCCTACGGACAGCTGTACATTTCCTATAGTCACGAATTTCATGTTTCCATCAGGCTCTCTCATCTGTATGCCGTACACTGTACACCTTACTGTACAGAGAACCTGTTTTTTCCTCGACCACTTTTCCGGTGTACAATCATTACTAAACAAACTTTGCCACGGAAGGAATCGTGCGGTGTTCGCGTCGATAAAAGTGAAACTTTATTGTCGAGCGTAAACTTTGCTTGAGAATTAACGCTGCTCTTGTGCGTATCGATAAAAGCGAGGCACTTTAATTACCTTTATCGTATGAGGTATAAATATAGCCATGATTATAATCGATATAAAATGAAAACGTTTTAATTATGCTTCTCTCGGTAGAAAGAAAGTTCAAGGATTGCGTTCGGAAATTAACTTCTATATTATTAGGTCTTGTCTTCCTAAACTGGTTGTTCATTTACGAACAATCAAAACATATTCGAGTCTTAAAAATAACTCCCATCGTTTACTATACAGTTACACCACTTTACAAGTGACTGATGAACCGGGCAAAATGTTTGGATATACAACAAAGTCACGCATAATTGATTGCCAGGCTCGCGAAATAATTTGTACACCTAATAATATACTAAACGTACTATGAAATGTAAAGGGACACAAATATCAATGATAAACCTTGTTCTCTTGGATTTCAGCCTGTTAAATTTAGGTGAATTTGAGTCCAACCACATTGACCTATTTTTATCAGCTAAAAAACTCTCAATATATTAAATGTTTAAAATGGTATAAAATCCTGTGAAACATAAAGACACGAACAAAGCAATAACTACGATAAATCTCGTTTCCTTAATTCTCAGCGTGTCAATTTAATTGAATTTAAGCCCAACCACACTGACCCATTTTCATCACCCAAAACTCCAGTAGTAATTAAAGAAAGGATTACAGAAAAATAACATTTATATACAAGGTGATATAACAAAAATTATTATATGTTTCCTATTCACGAGAAGAGCCCCAAAAAGCGTGCCATTACACCAGGTCCCCTCAGATCGAGCAAATACACATTTTTATCGCCATTTTTATCAACCCCTAAAATGCGAGTCACGTATCGCTGTGTAAACCGCGTAAGCGTTTCATTGAACGTGTGTGTATGTGTATGGTGAGTGTCTGTCAGGAAAGCTTGTCACATACTCACATGAATGGACAGCAGCTCATGAAGGTTCCTTTGATAAATTCAGACGATAACTTATTTTTATACAGGCAATGTGTCGGCGCGTTATATTATTTATGGCGTTGCAAGGATCTCAACTGGGCGTGATGTGCACACTAACAAGGCACCATGATGTATCGAGCTGACTGCGACAGGATCGACGTGGTATACCATACGACTGTTTACAACATCATCTTCCAGCGGACAATCTTCAAACACCGTGCACCCGATTCTTTCCCACGAGCCCGAAACGTTGAGGTATAATAGAGCATGTGTGTATGCGTGTTCCCCTTGATTATTGTAAACACCTTGCGGAAAGGGGCGAGAGAGCTGCGTGCATCGACGTAAACAGGTGTATCTTGAGCGTTGTCACGATCCTCGGACGTAAACAATGGCCTGGATGCACACGAATGCAACCCCGACGTATGCCATGGATCGGAACTTGATTTTTTCTCTTGCTACGCCCACACTGATAACGTATACCGCTTTTATCGGTGCGTTAAGGCTGCGGATGGCTTGGTCGACGGGCACACCAACATTCCGTGCGCACGAACTTCCTCGAAGTTTGCGACGAAGTTTTAGGTTGGGGACGTTGGTCAAATAGTCTTCTTCAACGGCGATCTATCAGCCCCAAAAAGGGGGATGGACTGGTCTAAGTAGCAAAAATCCAATAAAACAATGGCAGGTCAATCGCTCGGTGTTTTCTCGCGCCGCGACGCACAAAAGAACTACCACTCCGAATACAATCCCCCGTGTACAGTTTCCATCGCGCTCGTATTTCACCCCTAAGCTGCTAGAGCGACTATGCCGAAGACGAGGAACAAGGACGGCGATATCGATTTCAGACGATGTGCGTTAAGCTCCAGCAGGTGGCACGGCCACCGCACCGGTCCTCATCTTTCACGACACGCTGCTTTTCCCCACAAAACGACGAAGAGAGAGAGAGAGAGAGAGAGAGAGAGAGAGAGAGAGAGAGAGAGAG
>CM052125.1:14235660-14297368 GCA_028454245.1 Halictus quadricinctus | reverse complement strand
TACCGTATCGAACCAATAAAGTTTTTATGATTGTCTAATAGTCTAGATAATTATACAATGTACATATAGAAACTGTTTGTCATAATTCGTGTGGAGCTCCATATCAGTTGCGCGGTAGGGTCGATTGAGTATTTTCCGTTTCGGTGTATAGTTATACGCAACACCCGTTATATTCGTAGCATAAGATCGTCGATACTAAAAATATAAACACTTCCCACCTTTTTTTTCCTTCGGTTTCAAATCAATACGACCACGGATCAGCCGTTGGAGTATACGTACAAAATCAAATGCCAGCACCCCATTAAAAAAGAAAAGAAAACGACAGTGTCCTCTCTATCCTCCGCAAAATGCTTACTGAACCAGCTTTCCCATCGAACGCAAATGGAAACGCTTTATGTATCGAATGATTTTTTTGTCTTGCAATGAAGATGGAAACGATCGTGATAACATAATTTTATTCTGAACATCTTTTCGTTTACTATTTTACCTAGACATTTCTATATTCTATGCATTCGTAGCTTGTTTGCTCGCCTCAGACCATGGTGCTAGACGCGCGCGTTCGATGCATCATGAGAAACTTATTTTTAAAACTCTCCGGAATACTTGTTCTCGTTGATCGTCTTAATACATTCTCGAACGCCTCTTCAAAAATACAACGATAATACATAGCTTTTGTAAATGCAGGTCCAACCAAACGTCCGTCTACCCTAAACGCTCAAAAAAAAAAAAAAAAAAAAAAATACAAACGATGCTCTCGGATATCATTTAAGATAAATAAATAAGGTATATGTATTTATGCGAATTTATTCATAGACTCTGGTAGAGATTTATACGGTGACGTCACCTCACGTGTTTAACAAATTCAATCGATGTAAATGCCGTAGAAAATATATATATATATATGTATATGTGTATGCGTAGAAGAAGTTTTAATACCCAAAAACGATTGCAAATGAGCTCGCGGCATCTGTAACTTAAAGTCATAATATCACATGGTGCTGCCATCCAATATTGTAACCCGCGGAGATGTGTACAGAAAAGTGATGGCTATGTTGCGATCTAAGCCACGGAACTCCGTCACTTATTAGTTATGAAGTATTTCAATATATTATTCGGTTTTGGTTTACTAGTCGTCGGCCAGGAGCGGGTCACTTCCCTTTGAATGTCGATGGGTAGGGACTTGAGGACCGCCGCGTCTATTTTCGGTGACAACTGCATTGGTGACGAAGGACTGAGTCGAAGATCGGCCATCTCGTTGCTGGGAGATTCTCTGCGACCGTTCAGCCACACCTCTAGCCTGGTCTTCTTCGGCAGAGGCTCTATCTCGCTCAGCAAATCATCTTCAATTCCCGGATTCGCAGGTCCCACCGCTTTTGAAATAGGGGAGGACGTGGTGCTCATCGCAGAGCCATCGTTGCTGTCCTGATTGACGCTCATGGGCGACCCGAGGCTCACATCCGAAATACCTTCCTCGGAGCTGATGTCTAGAACAGACTGAACGGCGACTTGTTTTCGCAAGAAAGATGTAATACTATTTTTCCCGGAGGACCTCTCCTCGAACTTGGTGAAAGCGACTCCTAGTAGAGTCAAGTGGAATGGTTTGGACACATCAACGGTTCGATGGAACAGTTTCATAGCTAGCGACAGCATCTTAGCGTGGTCATAGACGCCGCACTTCGTGGAGGGCAGTAAATGTTTTGGTAATGCGCATTGCCGAGTCTCTCTCTTGCCGGAGGCTGGCTTGTTGAAATCGTGCTTCCTCACTGTTATTCTCATCGCGATGGGGATCCTCCCATCCTCCATCGCCAGCTCTGTTAGTCGTCTTAAGAGCGCGCCGAGTCTTGATTCTACTTCAGCTACCAGAGAAACACTTTTGAAACCGTCCTCCAAGCCGATGGACTGCTTCTTGCCTGTGGGCTTCACGATCGTCTCGTCGATGCCTTCGGCATTGTCTTTTAGTTTCCTTGCCAGGTCGATGCCTATCTTCATCTCCAGAGTCTCCAGAGATGTCTTGCGCAGATCGTCCACCGTTTTTATGTTGTTCGACATTAGCAGCTGCGTGGTTTTCTGACCAACACCTGGGATTTTTGTTACAGACTTTATCGTAGACAAGAGCATTGGTCCGCTGCATGGAAAGATCACTGTCTGCTGATTTGGTTTGTGCAATGACCCGGCTAGTTTTGCTAGAAGCTTGTTGTGTGCTATGCCAGCGCTGCAGGTAACGCGCAACTCTTTGTGAATTCGTTTTCTTATTTCAGCTGCTATTTTGGAAGCAATGACTAACCGAGCATGACAGCCGCATGGACATTCCTCGTTCGAGGTGCCGAATATCTCGCCAATTGGGTTTTGATCCTCCATCGAAATGTCTATATTCGATTCGGAATCATTGCCAGAGTTCATGCATTTCTGCACAAGAGATGTGACATCCATGAAATTGTCGTCGAAGCCCAATCTTTCGACTAAAGGTGTGAACTGATGTAGTATCTCTAATATTTTGGCAGAAAAGTGACGGTAATTTGTTAGGTCTTCCCCGTTTACCAGGGCCAGCCCTGGACACAACTGTAAAGCTTCTTGGACAGGCATACATTTTTTAATTCCATATTCTCTGGCCAGATAGTTGCTCGTCACCACTATATTCTTTTGCTTTACTCCGAGCGGCTTGCCTTCGAACTCTGGATGCCTCAGCATCTCCACTTGAGCGTAAAAACAATCCACATCTACGTGAATGATAGTTCGTGGATGACGTATAATTGTATCAAAATCAATGGAATCCATTGATGTCAGTTTATAAATAATGCAGCACAGTATTATACATAGATTCTTTATTATACAAGTTGTCTTGCTTAATGTCTTAACATATTATAATCTGCAACAATAATAACACATATATATGTATATATAACAATGCACTCAGAGTACAATAAAGTGATTTTATGCAAAGACATATATAAAAATTTCAGTCTACTAAAAGTATATTACCTTTTTAGAGAATAGATTTATTTAAAAACAAACTTTCGAATGAATCACGTTTAGCGGTCGTGCATGTTAATAAAGTACAAGTTTCTTCATGGCATTAACAGATTTTAACATAGCATTTCTTAACTCATGGATATACAGTTATATACTTGTTGATATGTTTAATTGTAAATATAGTGTATCTAAAAAATAGGTTAAGTTATATACACACATGAAATGTACGGATAGTACGCCGATCCTAAATTACGTACAGCTATTTACAATCGTGTAATCGATTATTGTGGTTTTCTTTCGTAATGAGTGAAACTAATACACATTTGTAAAATTCTATCTTTTCCTTATGAGGTATTCGAACTTTCTCCAGATTAAAAAGTAAGGTTACCATTATTCAACACTCCTTCGTGAAATCTATTGCCACGGAAACGTGCGGAATATTCGAACGCAGATGAATTTGTATCCCTCATAAATCCGTTAGGTCATTCGATAGACATTAAAAATGCAGCTGTAACTGTTAAAAACACTAATGTTTCACTCGTTAAATCCGCGCCAACACTTTGCAAGTTTTCATCAAAGCTGCGTACTCTTTACGACTAACTAGTTCCGCTGGTACCGTGAAACAAAATTATCGTAAAAACTAAACAAAGTCTTGTTTGTAGACGGTAATGCGACCAATTTATTTTTCACATGGTAGCCATGTTTTTAAATTGTCATAGATATGTCCATATATACATACATATTTATAATTACACTCGAAATTTTAGTGGTTACTAATGTCTTAAGATGGACGCACGCATATCCTATTTACTTCGTGATGCATGCTAACAGATTTTTCCACTAGTAGATAACACAATTTTCATAACAGTAGCTCATAACATCTGCAACGCCATTGGAGAATTACCAAGACGAAAAGATAGTAATCTAAAATATGTTTTTCCCCTAGGCGTGATCCAATCTTCCGATCGAACGCCTAGAAAAATTTTCACATTTATATAATGAAAATGAACTGAGACTATTATAAACAGTTTTAAACGTTGTAAATATTAGTAATTCATATTGATAAATTTTTCCAACAGAAAATAACATAATGGTTTATTTTTATGACATTTTTATGACAAAAACTAGTGAACTTTGTAACATCAATGGGAAATTACCAGGACAAAAAGATAATAATCTGAAATGTGTTTTTCCCCTAGGTGTGAACCAATCTCTTGACTGAACACCTAGTAAAATTATCACATTGATATAGTGGAGATTATCTATTATCTAGTTTTGCAAAGATAAGGCCGCCATAAAGGGTTATAGAGGTTTATGTTGCATTGTATATTCGTGTTTCCAATATATGACCGTGCTATATTATTGTAAGATACATTTTAATAAAACGTTATTGCAATATTTAAATGCAACTTTGTGTTTTCAAAAGTGAATAGTCGAGGTATAGAACTGATAATATTTTATATTTGTAATATAGTCCTCATAGATATAGCGGGATGTAAATTGTTTAGTACGATACATGCAATCTAATAGATGAAACATAACCAGTATGTGTACGTAAAGATTTTCCATTATCGTGTAGATTTGTTAAAACGGTGAAAAATATAGTGCGAATTTAAACGAACGACCTTAATGTAAGATGTGAGTATCTTATTTTGCGCATGTTTAAGAAAGTAAACGTCACACCACGAACGATTTTGCTCAGTTCCTTCAAATTTACCGAATTTACAAATTAAGCTGCAATTCGGTGCAGGCGGCCATCTTGGAAAATCCCTTTTCGTATTTCGAACGAACGAAGTGTTCAATATCGATATTTGCTTCGCTTTATGCCGTTGAATAGAAAATTTTTCAGAGGAACTGAGCTGTCCGAGAAAAGCCACATTTTTCGCAGCTACCGCAAAATTAGAACATAAAAAATCGATTTCGCGCTCTTTAAACTATATTATTTAATAGCTACGTTTAAACTCAAGAAAACTATAGAAACTCGGTTGCGATTGAAACAGCTTGTATAAGAACCGGGTAGGAGAATTTTTCTGTCAAAACGGTTGGAAATAATATAAGCAAAACGGCTTCGCAAAAAAAATCGTCTAAGAAGATGGCGGAGACCAAAGAATTAGAGGTGAGTGAAGTATTAAAAGTGGTGCAGTGCAGGTAGATTGCGTGTGAAATTTTAAAGAAATGTCGGCGGGTCTGCATTGTGAATTTATCGTGGTTATATCCGGGTTATTAGCGATTTACGATTCGTGTCAGTAAATTGTATTAACTGACGTTTAGTGCACCGCCGTACAAGTTTGTACACCATTGTTGCAATCATTGTTTTACTATCTCAGTGAGATATCACGATAATTATTACGTTTTTTTTTTCAATTACATTCGTACCGTTAATCATGTTCTATCAGCCGCACAGTGCAACGAAAGACAGGCAATATCCACCTAATTATAGGTAACCTTAATTTTTACCTCGTTCCCTTTAAAAACATTTTGTATATGTTTGTGATCATTTCGACTCCATTTTCGAAAATAAAGTGTCATTAAAAACGTACGTGTTTTGTCACAAGTATATCATGAAATACATAATGTTCATTTTAATCGTAAAAGAAAAAAATGTGTTATCATACTTTATTGTATTTGTCCTAATACAGTATGGGTACTGGTTAAAAAAAAGTTCGATGTTAATTTTTTGTAGAATAGAAAAACTTGAAGTATGATTTTTATGCCTAGTATTTTCAAATTTCATTTCGTATTTTTGTGATTACGTTTGTATACTTTGAAGCAGTAAATGGAACATATGTATATATAAATCAGTTGTCTGATAAAGTCTGGCAATGTATTTGAGGCATCAACTTTCGATTACTTTTTTTTATATATATATATATATATATTTTTTTTTTCTAATGTAGGTAAACATTTTTAGGAAAGTTGCATGTACAGTAGCTAAAATACATGAATATTTTCATTTTGTGATTACAGAATATGGTATTGAGTTTTCGAGTATCTGAACTTCAGATGCTTCTTGGTTTTGCTGGTAGAAATAAATCCGGTAGAAAAACAGAGTTACAAACACGTGCGCTAGAATTGTTACGTTTGAGATCCCACCCTGTACAGCTCAAAATACGTGAACTATATAAAACCATACAGTGAGTATAATATTAATGTGAATACAAGTATACGTTCGAAATTCTGTTAATTTCTAAAAATTATTACTATTATTTAACAAATACATAAATATATTATTTCAACCATGTATGTTCTTTTATATGTACTATGGCATACTATTATACTTTAAGTATACTATACACATTAAAGTATATCACTATGAAGCACAAGTACCATTATTCTTTTCACTACTTTGTTTAGAGCTGATCAACTTGCTGCACACCAAATGTACGGTCAAACAGGTGGTTCTGGGGAACCACAAATTGATCAAAACATGCATTCCAGAAATTATTACACAAGGTAAATCTATTTAACTTTCAGCCATACATTAAAGTAAATAATTACATTTCATGGTATTATTATCTGTATTTAATTCAAAGGCAGATCAGCCAGCAACAGCAGTCACAATCCGCAGTTTCCAGCGGGAAAGAACTTCCCCCAGCACATCAGGCATCGCTACCAACACCTAGAACTAATCCAGTCTATCAAACCACAGGATACACTAGTGTAACACCACAAGTTAGTTCAAGAATTTCAATACAGAACATTTGGAAACTTTTATTCATTAGCTCACATATGATTTACAATTTCAGCAGACAACAAGTGCTGCCTATAATCCCTACCCATATCCTCCAAAAGTTTTGCCATCTCCGTTACAAATACAACCTAGAAGTCAGTATCCTGTTCATCCGGATGTTAGACTCAAAAAGCTCCCATTTTACGACTTACTAGCAGAATTATTGAAGCCATCTAGCTTGATGCCTCAGGGAACTATGAGACTTCAAGAGAATACGTTTATGTTTCATTTAACTCCGCAACAGTCCACAGACATAGCTAGTTCACGGGATTGTCGGGCGGGAAGTAAAATCGACTATAGTGTACAGGTATCATTGGTTAATTCGGTTCTTGGCCGATTTGCATTCTTTTAATTTACACCTCGCGACGAATAAAATGCATTTTACATTGTGCATCGCAGGTACAAATGCGATTTTGTTTACAAGAAACCTCGTGCGAACAAGAAGACTGTTTTCCACCCAGTATTGCAGTGAAAGTTAATGGAAAACTGTGTCCTTTACCTGTGAGTAAACCAACGATAATATATTACTAGAGATGCACGAGAACCTGAAAATGTCGGATACCCGATGGTCGTGACGGGTTGGGGTATTCCCGGGAATATTTGAGAATCCTGAAATTTGCAAAAACTCGTCCCGATCCCGAACAAAATTCTCAATCCGTCTCAACCCACTTTCGGGTTCTGGTACACCTCTATATATCACTCTTTCGAAATAAAATGTAGGACTATCGTTTCATTGGATTTGTTTCGAACAGAATCCAATACCTACGAACAAACCAGGAGTAGAACCAAAGAGGCCGCCGAGGCCTGTGCAGATTAGCGCTTTAGTTAAGTTATCCCCAACAGTAGCGAACCATATACAGGTTACATGGTCGGCCGACTATGGAAGACGCTACGCAATCGCGGTATACCTCGTTAGAAAACTATCAAGTGCCGAGCTCTTATCAAGATTAAAAAGTAGAGGCGTGCGACACTCGGATTACACGAGGGGCTTGAGTAAGTAGCGGGGGTTCATCTTCAGAATCTCGACAATCTTTAACTTCAACGAGCTTTTGTACGATACATATCTCTTTATTCATTATGAGTGTCAACTTCAACAACTGAAGTGCGAAGAGAGCACTCTAATACTGTGTGATAAAAAATAGGATGTTCTGCTTATCTAAATTAGGTTGACCTCGGCGTGACTTTCACCATTTACCCAAGGTCAAACAAATATGATCGTCAAATCTGAATGGAATATGATTATCCGTGTACAAAAGCCCGTTCGGGAGGACGGGTATTCTTATTTTCGAGGCTGTATTCTTGTACTTAAAGAAAATGCGAAAAACAAAAATGATTTTTGAAGAGACAAAAAACCAGAATACCCTTTAAATCAAACTGGAACAATTGGGTGTATGTCTTGCGAAAATTATTGTTACGAGAATTATTTCCTTGTGCAGTTAAGGAGAAACTCAACGAGGACGCGGACAGTGAAATAGCAACGACGTCGCTTAGAGTGTCGTTAGCGTGTCCATTAGGGAAAATGCGGATGGCCACACCTTGCCGCGCGTCCACGTGCTCACACTTGCAGTGCTTTGACGCGTCGCTGTTCCTGCAAATGAACGAGAGGAAGCCCACGTGGAGTTGTCCGGTTTGCGACAAGCCGGCGTTGTACGATAATCTCGTTATCGACGGCTATTTCCAAGAGGTTCTCAATTCCAAGAAGCTGCTGCCGGACGTGAACGAAATTCAGCTTCTGCAAGACGGTTCCTGGGAAAATCTGGTCTTGAAGAAAGAGAAGGACAAGGACAAAACAGAATCGAAAGTGGTCACCAACTCGCAAGATCGCAAAATCGACGTGGATACGGTGGACCTCGGTGAGATACTTTTCTTATCAATAATATGTCTCTTTCAGATTTTCACTGGAGACTTCATTGGTTTTCTTAATCACGTCTATTTTGGGTTGGTTTTAATGCTTGAGGTCACATGAAGGTCATGGTATTATAGATCATTGGATTCGATTTGTCCTTGGCTAATAAAAATATACAGGGTGGTCTGTTTCAAGTGCTCCACCCAGTACCGTTCCAAAAAGTCTATGTTTATGAACAGAGGCATCGATGACCTTAGAATGTGACCTTCAGAGAAATTGTTTACTTACCACAACGTTTTCTAATCACGTTCATTTGTTTCATTTCTTTGCGTTATCAACAATGAGATATTTAAGGTGCACAAGTTAGGCATAAAAAGCGTTCGATTACTTTTGTCTAATATATATATATTGGTTTGCAATGGTTTAGACGAAAGCAACCCAGCACCGCCGAAAGAAAAGAAACGAGCCGTTGTAATCGACTTGATATCAGACAGCGACGACGACGACGAACACAGTACACCGACACAGAGTACAAAGAAGCTAGCTTGCGGTACATCCTCGCCAAAAAAATCGCAGACCAGCTCCATTAGCAGTACTAGCGATTCGCCAGAGTTGATGATTATTGATTTAGAATAAAGGACAATTTTTTTATATTTATCTTTGTAAACATACTGCCAAACTGATCGTACAAGTCGTCTACAGAACAAATGAGAACCAAACACGTGGATTAGTTCTGCGATTAGATAACGTAAAACCGTTGTTGTTAGGGACTAACTAATACTGCGTGCCTTACAAGAAGTACCCTGGCTGGATCGCGGATGTAAGCTGTCCCGCCTAACTACTTGCGAGGCACGAAGAGTATGTAGGATGTAGGTGTATCGTCACGATGTTTTTACTTTTGGTACTGAAAGAGAACAGGCGGCTAGCAAGCGGGAATCCGAACGTTCTTTTCTTTTCTAGACTATTGACCCTTTATTGATTTTCGTTTGGCTGATCAGGGTTAATAAAACCGCTTAGACTATTTTATTATTAGATTTTCGTTTCTTATAAAAGCAACATCGATTTACGGAATAAAATGAGGGAGAGAGAGAGAGAGAGAGAGAGTCGATGTAAGTATAATTTGAACGGTCTCTGGAGCTCGATCGGTTCTTAGTGTGTGTTTACTCTTTCGTCATGTTGTCTTGATTGTCTAAATTCGGATACATGAAAGTACGAAATGATATTCCAGAGAGTTGTTGGTCCACAGGTTCTCTTGTATCATATAGACTAGGTGCCTGGAATATTATACCGAGCGTTCCTCCGATACACGCAAAAGTGAAAACCCAAAGAAACAATCTGTCCAACACCATAGCAACAAACTTCCAATCTTCTATCACCTGGAAGACATTAGAAACCCGTTAGAACATCGTGATAGTTGTGAATTTATTTATTAGTTCGTCGACTGCCTGGTCTGAATTCTCAAAAATTCCCAACATATCTAATCAATTTAATCCGCGTACGTTTCTCAGTGTGAAAAGTCCTTTTTGCGTTCTAGAATTCGTGGTTCTGTAACACCAACTTTATGGGACCCATCAAAATGAATTTAATTTCCGATTATTGTGTAATTGCATTCATGACGAATTACTCAACTAATTTATTTCTTTGAGCGTATGTTATGAAAAAAATGAGGAAACATTTGGATAACAAGTTCTCGTTATTTTTATAAAACAACGTAAAATAGTAATTTTTAGTGCTCCGCAAGCCTAGTGTTAAAATGTGGAATTATCATGGTATTTACTTTTACGAATATGATCTTGAAGAATTATTAATTAACATTTCAGTCATAACAATGAAACTATGAAGTCTAACAACTACAATGTAGAAGATTTGGGGTATTTGGAGAGAGTAGGTTCTTTTTGTTGCAGCAGGTGTATGTAATTTTAATTTTGCATTAAAATTCGCGGTCTAACGACCTGGCAGTCAACGTACGGAGCACAACATCGATTCTAATCGATTCCGATGATTACTGTCGGAATGAGATAGCAAAAGTGAAACAGGAACTGTGTGTTGTAGGAGAAATCAAATCAATAATTTTAGCTCACCTCGTTATCTTTGTCTGCGTCTTTTATATGTTGAGCAATGAAACGCACACCCTTCAGGGCTGATATGACGTCCGGAGACAAGTGTCTTGGCATCGTATTCTCACTGTCAGTAACTGTAAATCACATCTCTCATTGTTAGCGCATCGTTTCGCCTAAACTGCATTACATGATGTTGTCTCACTGCGCGAGTCACTATTTTTTGTTATGTACCCGCGGATCGCGAGGAACGACAGCGTTAAGATTATATTGCGACAGAGTATATTGCGAACTTGAGGATTTGTTTGTAACTGTTCTCGTGGACGCCGCGAGAGAGAGAGAGAGAGAGAGAGAGAGAGAGAGAGAGAGAGAGAGAGAGAGAGAGAGAGAGAGAGAGAGAGAGAAAGAGAGAGAGAGAGCAGAACTGCATCTTTGATGAAGAAGATAAATAAAAACTTTTATACAGAGTACGGGGACGATGATTTACCTGATGCGTGCGGAAAATGGCGAGCGTCGTCCTCACGGATATTTTTGAACGGGGAGGTGATGCTCTCGAAACCGTCAGGACTTGCTTTCAGTTCCAGTGGATAATCGCTTACGCTGTGAAAAATAGCGATTAGGCGCCTCTGGATTGCAGATAATTTTTTGTGATATTACATTGAATTGATACAGCGCTGTAAATAGGGGATGCAGAGTTGATTTAATTCTGTAAATGAGGCATACGGAGTTGATAAAATTTTATTCAACTCTGAATTTTATCTACTTAACACTTTAGTTTCTGGCTAAGTGTTGTAATAGTCTTTTCAGACTCGCACATTGTTTTTGAACAGCGATTTTATTTGTAAATCAAAAAACTATTTCAACACTACTCAGTTTGATTCTTAGAGGTTTAATAATGGTAACAGAATATTCTATTGAAGTACTTACCTAAAATCTATTTCATTAGTATAACCGCTGTCCATGTAAGTGTCGTCGTATTCAGGGGTTGAATATGGCGTCCGACGCATCATCAACATACGAGGCATCCAATTTAAAAATACTTGTCTGACCCATGCAGACATATTGTGCGTGGACGGAGATCTATGAAAGAACAGCACGGATTTCAGAATTTTCTCGATATCAGTCTTACGTCGATTAGTCTATCTTATGAATATTAAAAGGGGACGATTAGGTCAAGAAACCAGGTGAACTGTTGCTTAAAATCTGTCAGAATCTTAAGAAAGATATTTAAGCCATTATAAATTATTAATCGAGGTTGAGATTACCGGAAGTGGACGTTCAGAACACATACGGTGATCCATATTGACAGAGTGACCAATATCATAGTGAAGAGCAAGTATTTCCCTAAAAGTGGTATGGCCAGCGACGTCGGTGGTATAATTTCGGCTAATAGTAAAAAGAATACCGTAAGCGAGAGCAGAATCGAGGAACACAGTGAGACCTAGGAACAATAAATATTTAATAAAATATACAAAAAGAGGAAATGATGAAATTAGTATTTTTTAGTATTTACTTTTTCGCCCGAGTCACTTGGCAGGTAAAAAACGAGTACAGTGAGGAAGGTGATGCCCACACAGGGGATGATTAGGTTGACCGTGTAAAACAATGTCTTCCTTCGCATTGTGATGTTGAATGTGATATCTGCATCAAATTTAATCGACAAGGTTCAAAGAAAGTATTTGATTTAATTAATTGGTGACTTACCAGAATATGGTTCTGTGCAGCAAGGATAATACTCCTCGTTTCTGGACGCCGGCACTTCAAGAATATCCCATTCTACTGACAAATAGAAGTCGCTTAAATCGATCCCTGTTTCCACTAAATTGCTCCCTTGTATTTGTTTCATGTGTTTGAGGTCTACCTGTTGGGAAAAGTCTTTACAACGCATTTTTTCGAAGGACTCTATTCACACTAATTATTTGGACCTTTCTATGGTGACAAACACGAACTATCTTCAGCTTATCATTAGCACAGTAGTTATTGGTTAAGGTATCATTTTGGAGTTATCACCTGAGCGCCGTTGTACGTCCAAGATCCGAATTTCATGATGCACGATTGCTCGTCGAAGGGGAAGTATTCCACGTTGATCTCGCAGGACGATTTATAGATCGCAGGTGGCTTCCAAGACACTTCGCCAGTGTACCTCAACGTTGCCTTCGTCATCAGCGTTACTTCATAATTGCCGTCTGCACTGGTGAACGAGATGTCGAATGTAGAAATAAAATTAAAACTTTGACGCGATCAAAAGTGAGTTCTAATTTTACTTTTGGTTTGGAGAAGAAACATGATCTTATGATCATATGATTTTCATATGGAACTTTATATGAAAGTTGAATTATTATGTCTGAATTACTAAAATGCTTCGATGTAGCTATTTTAATTGTAATTTACTTATTATACAACACGATGTCTGGCAGCCAAATGTTCTCAGAAGGCACGTAAAGCATCTCCACGCCACCATATTCCTCTGGATCCCATCGCAATTTGTAATCAAACCATTTCTGCGAAATACGAATATAACATTGCGTAAAGTAAACAACGTAAAGGACAATCATACGAATAATTAATGGGAGAGAGACTCTCTAAGTAGATTGACCTGTTCCACCCAGACATTCGTGGTCATCACCTGGTTTTTCAAGTTCTGCAAAAATTTCAACACCATTATTCAAACAATTCTATCGACGCTTAAAAAAAAAAAACAAATAATAGACTATATCATTTGCTACCATTTCGATTAACTGCGACAATTTTAGACCGAGCCGAACGGTCAACGTTTCGGTGTTATTAATAACAGGGCGGATGAGTCTGTTGTAATTCGACAGTAAGTCATCGTAAAGCCTCTTCGTATCAGGATTTGCTTCGAATGTACTCGATCCCGCGGCTCCTAGAATCGAAAAGACAAGTTGAGATAACAACACACCCTCTAAGGGTGGCAACAGAGTTCGATACGGAGTGATGATGACGATACACAGAGAATTATAGATCAGACTCACCGTAAACGATGCTAACATAATTCAGAATTATCCCGAGCACAGATATTCGCATTTTAATCCCAACTATTTACAAATGTGCGTAGGGGCGAGATGGCAGGCGACCACTCCCAGTGCGATAATCACGCGTGTTCACTTGCTGACACCGCACACCACGATTCCGCGACTTGACATTATCACGGCGAGAGAGTGTTTAGCGCGAGAGAACGGTTCCCTGCTGTAAAATAACAGTGAGAATCGCGATTAATAGAACGCGAGCGTTCTGCATCCCACTGGACCAAAATCGATATCCGAAGTTAGCGCCATCGTACACACCGTAGTCCACATCCTCTGGTTTTAGCTTCCTATCGACCCCTGTGCGCTTGCGTGGATTCCCAGCGCGGAAATGCATTTTCAAATTCCTCACCTAGCTCCAGTAATCATCGATCAAAACTTTCAGAGACTCTAGTTGCCCCTAAAAATGATTAAGCATCGTTAAAATCGATTAAACGAAGTTGAATCTTTTTGAGGCTCGATTATTGATTAGTGTCGCGGTTCCGATGACGAGGGTAGCTTCCAAGGGGTTGAAATTGAGGCTTTACCATCGGGGAATTCGGGGTCGGCAGCTGGCGCACTCTGCGTTAGGTTTACATCAACTATACGTTCGTACCCCCTTCATTATTCTGCAGGAATTAATTAAAAAATTTGTACTTGAAAACATTCAATTTTCGTTACAAAGTTAAAGAGGCTCTTCACGAATTAGTGTAACTTCGAAGTCACATACTGATGTATCGATGTTATATCCAATGTGAGTCTACTTTTATGGTTAGCCAATAAGAAAAGAAAATAAGAAGCCAAGAAAAGCATCTCATTCTGTTATGTCTCCGTCATAACCAAGGGAGTTCTACATCGCTATCATCAACTTTTACGCATCGGAAATCCAATTATCTAGTATCCAAGTACGTAGAGGATGTTTTGACCTAGCGTTAATGGATCTACCGTTTAATCTAATGTGTGTATCTAGAGGATGTTACAAGTTGCACCAATTTTTCTTCTTTCACGGTAAAAATTCAGGGGAGCGTCAAACAATCCTTTTTCTCAGAGGAACCATCCGTTCAGGTATTATTTAATTTGTATCTAGACGATGTTACAAGTTATATAAATTTTTCACATTCACAGTAAAGACTCGGGCTAATATCAGGCTACCGTCAAACAATTCTTTCCCTTGCGAAGAACCACCCGTTCAGGGTGCGCTATAGTGAGCGCATTGGAATTTCTCGCAATGAGCGCTTCACGCGATAGGATGTGCGGCGTGTCGGCTCGTTCCGAAAGCGTAGTAATTATGTCAAACGAGTAACGTCGGTGGAAGTGCAAAGCACACGGGATAGTTTGTATTCGGAAGCACCCCCGGAACGGAGATATATTCCGAAAAGTGGCGGCGGGTCGCCGGTTGTAAACGGGGCCCGAGGAACGATCGATCCGTTGCCACACGATGTTTCGCGCACGATTATCGATCAAGGATACGTAAACAGTGAAAGAGAGAGCCAGAAAGAGGGAGAGGGAGAGAGTGAGATAGATAGACAGATAGATAGATAGAGAAAGATAGAGGATGGTTACGCGCGCACACGCGCCGGCCACTTAGCGTATGTTTGTTTAGTACCTTTTACGACTATATTGTGCGGGGCATGTGTTAGGTTACCGAGAGGAGCCAGTGTCTGGCGCATAGTTGAGGGTTGGGTGGCGCGGCGCCGCACTTCGAGAGGGTCATTTATAACTGTTATCGCGAGACTTACTAGCCCACTTACTACCCTACGCTGTCTATTCTCCGGCCGCACTTCTATTTCGCCTTTCTAAGAAACGCCAGAGAAAGGAAGAGAAAGGAGGACAAAGAGAGAGAGAGAGAGAGAGAGAGAGAGAGAGAGAGAGAGAGAGATTGTCTTCCACTGGTCCACTAGATCCCGCTGGTCATTCTGTCACGGTTTTTCACCCGGTCCGTACTGTGTATCGCCACCAGCCCAGACAGCCCTTTGAGTAACGACACCTCTGAAACCGATAGATTCCGAATGGATATCGTGTTTTCGCGCGTCGAACTTTGGCGCCACTCGATGAGAACAATTTAGCTACCCCTTCGCAGTCCTTTCATCCAAGAACGTATTTTACCCCCTGACAAATTTAGATATTGTTGCGCTGGGAAGAGACCCGGACCTCCTTCACGGGACACTGGATTCGCTTGCGTGAAATATGGGGCTTGCTCTTCTAGGTACTGACCGCGGATGGTTCCTTTAGCTTCTTTCCTGTCGTTTCTTTGGATCTGCAATCTAAACTCTTAAAACTTGCTACAACATGAGTCAATTCTATTACTGTACAGTGGTTTGATATCTGTGAAAACTTCTGGAGCAAATTGTCACATCGCGTACAAACACCATTTCTTGATCTCTTGTCGCCAGCCTTAAACCAGCTTTTCGGCGAAGACGATACTAATTCAGCGACAGAACCTGTTTATTTTTAATCACGTTTTCTGAGACTTTTGCCAACATATTCGTAACACTTTCCCGATTAAAATGATACGCAACACGACACAGTTTGGATCGTATTTACTCGTTTAATCGACAAAACAGCAGAACCTCGATTATCCGAACTAAGCCGGGCATGTATGTAGACGTTCAGATGAGTTTCCTAGCTATTCTGTTAGACGAAAGCTTCACTGATTCACTGATTTAACAGGATTCGTTGTACATGGTTAGCTTTAAATTGAACGGTGAACACAAATGATTAAAATTCAAAGACACCGTAGACATTTCAAATGAAATGGTTGTCCAACAGTTTCTGCAGGCTGTTGTTCAGTAATAGAACAGCTTTCAGGGATTCTGTCTGGAAAAGCTCGTAGGAGTTTCATTAATCGCGGTGCTAGACAGCGTCGCGACGGTGTTACCACCACTCGTGTTTTTGTCTGTTGTTGATAGGTAGAGAAAGAGCACTTAATCCTAATATGGAAATATGTCGGCCGATTCCGCGGGCCGACGATTAATGCGAGCGAATCGATTTTTGGCGTACACGGGGCGCCACGGTTTGCCGCCAAATCCTGGAAGCCACGCCAAGTGGCGGAAACACGGGAATTCCATCTGGATTTACTAAGATCAGTGCCATTTAATGTGGAGCTCGATAAATCCCTTAAAAGCTGCCCCGGCCCGCAAGAAGACGGCGCATTACAATTTTCTGAGAGGGAGAGGAGAAAAGAGAGAGGGAGAGAGTGAGAGAGAGAGAGAGATATAGGTCGAACGTCTAGAGGAGACGCGGACAAATCTGCAAATGCGAGGCTTCAGGTGCCAAATGCTTTCGTCGTATAACGTGAGCAACCGCCTTCCTGGCTTTCTATTCAACATTGATCACGATCTATGGGCAGATGCGGAAACCACTCGCACTCGCAGGATGCACCGTCGAGAGTGGTCTTCCGCGCGACGCCATTTTGGTAACCGCTGATGGATCTCCTTAAGAGGTCACCCTCGGCAAAATAAAATGATCGAATTTTCGAAAATGGTATCCTAAAGTTTCATTTGGAAATTTCCAAAACTGACGGATTTATCACTCGGATTGTGCGGTCACATTGCACAGTGGTTACAGATACAGGGATTTCTCTATATATGTCGCAAATGCCTGGCTGATAAACGTCGCGGAACTATCCCCACTACCGCGGGGTATACACCATGGGGGCCTCGAAGCTCGAGAGGCCTCTAACAAAACTACTTTATTTTTTATGGGACTTTCACCAACATATTTTTGACATGCATCGTGTAAGACAGGTATGTTTGGATTCCTCTGTTGTTGACATATATCGAGAATGTACTGTAATTGAAACTTGAAAGTTTTAGGAAAATAACGCGTCCTGGTTTCAGATTGTTAGCTCAATTTTTCAGCAAATACTAGTTAAACGTGGCACAATAGGATGTGCATATTGATTGTTTAAAGACAAATAATTTCATATATATATATATATATATAAAAAGTGGTTAAACTTTTCGAGTCTTGCAACCATTCGTAAAAATGCGTCCAACTAACGTCTGGCAACAACTCGGAATCTAATCGAGATTTGCGATAACTACGAACGTAATCGCAATCAACGTTTAAATGAGGTATATTTGTTAAACAATAAATGAACGGTTAGGTGCGTTCTTCGCGAGGATCGTGATGCGTGCTGGTTCGAGCCGAACCAGAAACAATTTACAGATGCGCAGGTGTATCTGGAATACTTCAGATTATTATTGTTATTCCCTGGCAAAATCCGCGCTGGTTATAGTATTAAACGCGAAAGTTTACCCATAGTTATCACGCAGATTTATGTAATGCCACCATATTACCGTCCGTAAACACGGTATGTCCAAAGTTCGCATTCAGTTGAGTCAGTCCACCGCTCAAAGTGGCTTTGCGAGAACAAAGGATTAGAACTATGTGCACGGCTATTACAGTTACAAGTCCCGAAGCTAATGAAAACAGAATTGTAATTGACGTCGCGACAATTACACGTTTTACGTAAAATATCTTCCACGGTTTCGTTGCGGTCGCGCAACTGCGAACTCCGCTGTGCAGCGTGCAGCGAAGAAGATGGAGGATCGAATCGCATTCTTGTAATGAAATATACTTGGTTGTTGTAATCAACGATTAACCCTTTGTTTTATAATGTTGAGTCGAACTCGCGACGTCGTGCAGAATTTCTGCGGATCTTTATGCATTTGTATACCTATGATTAAAAATTAATAATACTTTTATTTCATTCTTACCAAGAAGACGTTTCTACTCAATAAACAAAGTATTTCATTTATTATAATCTCCATAAAATTAGACACAAAGATGAGAATTTTATTTTTCTGTCGATATTATTTAGCTACTAGAGAAAATACACCTGTTAGTTTCAATCCATCCTATAACAAACTCCGAGAAGCGCAGTTAATTTTCCTTATTTCTCTGCTCGCGTCTAAACCGAGAGGCTCTAAAAATGATTAGACCGGGTTAATCTAAAATGTTTGTAGATCCTAAAATTTTTCGGAAGGCTCCATAAAACTTTCACCGACTCGAGACGTAATGCCTAACGTGCTCGACGGATGAAAAGTGTTCGGCTGCACTAAATAGGACTATAAAAGAATCTGGTCCGCGAAGAGTTAACCTAAAACGTTTATAGGTTCTAAAATTTTTGCTGGGGACTCCATAAAATGTTCTCAGGGCCCAGACAGTGTGCAGCTAACGCGTTCAACGGATGGAACGTATTTCGCCTGCACCGAGTAAAACTGTAAAACAATCTAGTCCGTAAACGGTGAATACAAACTGTCTTGCAGATTCTAAAATTCCTCTTGTATCCCCATAACATTTTCTCGGGCTCCAGATATCGTGCCGAACGTGCTAAACGGTTGGACAGTGTTTCGCGACAGGAGATAAACGTACAGGATGATATGGTGTCCAGGCGATTCCTAAAAAGAATTCGCACATGGAGGGTCCGCGGAAATCCTGTTGTAGCCAATCTCGGTCGTCTGAGGACGTCCACGGTTCGCGGATTGTGCCGGCGCAACTGTTAAACGTCGTTGCTTGCTTATGATTTCCATAATTCCGCGTACTTCGTGCGTAGTCCGGGGCTCTAAAGAGCCAATATCGAGCAAAGTAGGTGTGTACTTTAATTACTAGAGATAATTACGTCGTCACCGGGTTCGGTGAGGGATGGAGGTTTACTATGATAACAGAGTATCCAATATCCTGCTGAGTTACGTACCGGGCAGGAGCATGGGCGCAACGGTGCGACGGTGCAATGGTGCACCGATGTGCATGTATATTCCGCACGTACGCATCTCCCTTACGTCGTAACCCCCCTCGATGTATTTACCAGGCGCATGCACGCCGGGCACATGCCGAGAGGTCGCGTTTGACCTCCATCCGTTATTAATATAATTACCGTCCCGATTATTGTCTTACGGTTGCTGCATTTAACTGCAGCCGCTGCGCTCGCTACACCCCGACGACGATTCGTGCCACTTCGCGATGGGATTGCGTATCGTTTCCGGTAAGCATCAAATCCCAGCATCTCTATGGACCTCTGCGATGGTCCGCGGAATCGTTTGTTTAAACATCTAGCGCCAATCTTGCCCCATGGTTCTTATCCCATCTTCAGCCGCGCTTCGCACCCTTTTGCAGTCCGGAGTCTGTGAACTGTGATCAGCCGACTGTTACAATGGGTTGACGTCAATTGTGCATCCTTGGCGATCTGGTCGGGTATCTGTGTGTTTATTTAATTATGTTAATGGGCCGAAAGCAAGATGTCTTTTCTCTTGATCTTACCGTTGGTTAACGCGTGCGGTACCGTGTTTAGAGCTTGAGGAAATTCTCTACAGCCTCCTGAACAAATTTTTAACACTTTCAGGAGTTGCTGGACATTATAATTTTTTTTTAAGACTGTTTTTGATAGTTCCGCTTCGAACAATGTTTGTAGTTTGCGAGTGGATTTAATGGTATTACCCTCTAATCGATACACGAGTTCTTCGTGATCGTTATTAACAGTGAATTGTAATTGATTCTGACGATTAATTCCTGCCTTCAGCCACGATGCACTGCTCTGTTTAGAATCCATATTATCGAGTTTAGTAATTTATCGTAATCAATGGTTTATGCTCATTTATGCTTATGGACAAGTAAATCTCTTGAACGTGGCGTGGTTATGTTGCTGTGGCCAGTAAATTCTCGAAAATACGGTGCAATTGATGTCCTGGGCGAGCCATTAAAAGTCGCAATTAAAATGGCAACCTCCAATACTACTTTTGCGTTTATCATATTCGATGTACGACGATTTTCCCTTCATACTTCATTAATTTTTCATCCCCCCCATTTTTGTAGTTTAGACGAACAAGTAGACCGCGGATCTTTATGCAAGATAACAATTGTCTGCGCAAATTTCACGCGGCTCGAGCGAAATAAGCACTTGATTCTTACTTGGACGATCCTGGGAGTTCAGAAATCGCCTGGCCGGGGGCAATAATGACGTCAACGTGGAAGGATCACGCGTCCCGGTAACGTTCCGGGTCTGATACAGTTTCCGCGCGTGCGGCGATAGGACGAAAGCCACGGGGTGGCACGCCGGAATAATTTATTTAGCTCGAGCAATGTAATAATGGCGGGGTTGCGCCGAGTGCAAACTGCAGAACGCGTTCATTACTACTTTAGTTGAAAGTGTATGGTGTGGACAAACCGGAGGCCGGCCGGCCGTGCGCGCGGATACACGGGGGTTGGTCGTGGGTGTTTCGGGGGCTGCTGTTTGCGGGGGTGGTGTCGGAGAGCTCGCCGCGGGTGGAGACACATATATACAGGGTGGTTAACATCGTACTGGATCGGCGAGTCGCAATGTGCGGTTCACCAGACGGCGATATTACCAACGTTAGGTACACTGCCCTCTCCCCAGCGCAGTCCACCCTCGAAACTCGACGGCGGATGGGCGCGGGGACGACCATAATTTTCGATTCCTGTTACCCTGTTTTCAACTATTTTCACTGTTTCCCCGACGCAACCCACACCCCCACGAAACGTTGTTTCATAGGAGCGAGTAAGTAAAAGGATCCCGTACACTCGACCAGAATTGTTCGTTGTAAATACCGGCTTCTGGAAGATGCAGTTTTATTTCTGCAACCTGTAGAACGTCTTAACACGTTACTTCCTAATTGCTATTTAACACTTTGTACTCGTTGAGGGTCAATCGGCATTTTTAAATCGACAGTTTAAATGTTCATTGTATTTTGTAATATTCATTTTTCTTTTTATTTAGACAAGCACTTATATTTAGTGGGTTGCTGCATATGAAATGTCTGATTTCAGAAAGCAAACTTTATGAAGCGTTTGATCTATTATCCCCACTACGTCACGAAGCTCGAGAGACCTCGGACGCCGAGGAGTGTAAACATAACACTCCTGGACGATAAACGACGCTCGCAAGACCCGTGTTGTTGACATATACCGAGAATTCACTGTACTATTATAGCCTGCTAAGTACCGTTTTAAGATACGAAGCTGAATCTTTAAGGTTTAATATTTAGTTTTTAAATATCTAATTTTACTAAAAATTTTACTAAAAATTGCCATACCATTATTTAAAACAGTTTTCATATTATTAAATTCGTACGAGAAAAGAGGTTCAATTTGATGTGCATAATGTAGAAAAGATTATATAGAATGAAAATGTTCTAGGTTGAAAGAAATATCTTGATTTTGGAATGAAAATTGCTTTGAGCGCAAAGGGTTAATATCATCGTTGAACATCTTTTACAGTATTTTCCAGTGAATTTTTTTCAGAAGACTAGAAATCAGAACTCACGAGTCCGGTTAAGGGTTGAACTGAAATTAGTGGTTCGCTGCATTCGACATATCGGAATTAGCTAGTGACGAGTGACTGGCTGGTTGTTTTTTCGTGGAACTAAAGTAAAACATCGGGGGAAACGGATCGACTGCGATTGTTAGTTATGAGTACACAGACCAGGTACACTCCCGGTCGTCTCTCGGGAGTCGCGTCTGAAAATTGGAGAGCAATGGTTGTCGAGCTGGTTCACATCCCGGGGACGAGAGCCCTTCGATCAATTTACTTTTTGCGGGAATTAGTACCTGTCATCGGGATACCGTCCGTTTCTTTCGATTGCGCTGACGACGACGACGACACGGGGAACGATATTTTTAATCGTTAAACGCTGCCATCTTGAAGTCCCGCCGACATGTTAGGTAAGCTTCTTACGCGGAAAAAAAAGCATAAATTTTTCTCGCCCGTGAAATTTAAGTTAAATACGTTTTCCACCCGGGAAAATCTAAGAACGTTCTCGATTGTAAAAACAAATCGAAAATTAATTCATGCGTGGATAAAATTGTACGCACGTTAAAGTCATAGGGATCTTCTGGAACGTTTTCTTATAAAAGCATGAAGTTGAAGGTAAAATTTAGAACGTGACCTTAATCGCACAAGCCTTAAGCAGTATTTGTGTAATTTTCTTTTTAAAAAGTGGCTGGACTTGGTGCAGCTCGAGTCTATTAATTCTCGATAATTGAATGAAAGGTGTGTGTTAAGTTCATGGCAGGCTTTGCAAGTTTTTCTTATAAAAGAATGAAGGTTAAGGAAAAATTTGGAACATGACCGTAATTAGTAGACTGCGGATGTTTATGCAATTTTCAATTTTTGTAGGAAAATTTTAGGAAAGTGGAAACCAATAAAATCTAATTTTTTAGTGGTACTAGCCTTCGTAGATCTGGAATACATAAAACTAGTACTAAATTCTGTGGAATTTTATATTATAACATTTTTTGACAATTTTCAGAACCCATAAATGCATAAAGATCCGCAGTCTAGTGATTACACAAGCCTTAGACAACATTTGTACATTTTTGTTTTAAATAGTGACTGAAACAGTACGAATTCAATACAAATTTTTCTGAAAGCAGTACAAATTATAAATGCTCAATAATTAAATAAAAAGTGTGCCCCCACAAATTAACTCTTTGCCTCATACAATACTTACATATTTAATAATTGATTAAATATATAGGAACTTAATATTCTGAAAAATATTTTGACTAATGGTATAGTAATTTTTAGTGGCGCCTCAGACTCGTCATTCGAGTGTTAAGGGTTAATTACGTTTTAAGCCCGTTAATTTACGGTTTGACTCAGTAAATACAAAATCGTCCAACGATTTTACTGCAGCTAAAAAACTAAACGAACACAAGATCAACGTTCACGAAACGTACCGGAACTATAGTGAAGTCCTCCTTTAACCGTTCCAACAACCAAACAAACAAACATCCAAATCGTATATAACAGTGGCAGTTCGGTCCGGTTTTTTTCGTTAAATCCACTTAGTCTGCGGGTGTCTTTGCCTACCCTCCGTGCAATTTGTAAGGGTTCCCCCCGGGAGGGGGGAGGAGGAGGAGGTTCCCCACAATAAACCTTCGGTTAAAAAACAATTATTTATCCGGTGCGCCGGTTGCTCCGTGGGGGTGAGGGTAAAATGAGTCGAAGTTATAAATAGCAACGCGGCGGGCAGCGGCGACCGTATTTCTGGCCGGTGTGTACGAAGGATAAAGGGGGAAGATCTATGAGAGAAGAGGAGTCCACGGACACGGAAAGAAAAATAAATCTGTTTTTTCAGTTTCTACCGTGAACCAGCTCCGCGCCGCGCCGCGTCGCGCCGGCTTTTGTCTCGGCGAGCGGTCGCGTTGCCGGAAGAGTTACAGGCTCGCTCCTAAGTTACCGGATGTGATTAGAGGGAGACTCGCAGAAACGCGATCCTTTCGTGATCTACCCTTCTGGACAACAGCGACAGCACGCCTGATCCATTTCCATCGGATTTTAAACGCCGCCTCTTCCTCCTCCTCGTTCCCCTCCTCCTGTGTTTGTCCGCGAGGAATTTTTGCATTACGACCGGTTTTCTTGCAGCTTTTAGCTCGTCGAAATTTATCGGCGCTCTACGCTCTGTTTCAGTTCTACAACTTCGTTTGCACATAGAGATGGAAAGGAATTAATTGTAACGCACATGGATTTCGACCCTTCCAGGACTATGATATTTTTGCAATTTTTTCTGTGCTAAATTCGCGGTTTCTTAGGGAAACGAGTGGAATGGTAATTTAATTGCCATTGTGTTCGTGTTAACTGCCCAAAGTATTTCGAATTTCTTTCCATATTTCAATGTACAGGATAAAATATAGGAGGCCAATGATCGCAATCTCATTTAAAAAGCAAAGAGTCGATGTTCTTAGGAGAACGTGCAGAAGCGGTTCAATTAGTTCTGTTTTCGATGCCGCACTCGTTTCCCCGTAAGTCGAAGTATTACCATAAATTAGCGGAGCGGCGGACCCATTTGCGCGCGAGTTGTTCCTTGAAAAATAAATCCGACTGTCGAATGTCTGAAGCGGGCCTCGTAACAACGAGCAACGGGTATTAACGATGTAAACGATAATGTAGAACATTGTCCTCTGATTCTGTTCCGTGCTCATTTGCATGCAGCTTAATGCGGCCCCGCCGATCGTTGTTTTACTGCAGACAATGAATTTCAAATCAATTTATGCGAGTACAATCGCAACCTTCGTGTAACCCATTGACGGCTGCTCAATAAACCATCGATGTTTATCGCGCTAATGACAACAACTATCGCACAATTTTAGCCAACTAATGCACTGTTTGCCGAACGGCATACACAATATCATAGTAATCGCACTGCTGTCCAACACATTTCGTTTTCCCAGACGATTACCTCATTTTCCCAAACGATACTTCATCTCTCCAAACTTTCTGTTGTCGGACATTGTTGAAAACATTTATGCAAGTTTTATGGGGTTACCAACAGCTTATAAAGATATTAAAACTTACAAGGGAACATATTCAATTGATACAAGCCGGTTTTGATGAAACTTATGTGAGATATAGTTCTTCGAAAAATATTTCACACCTGTTTTCTTTTTATCGGCAACCATTCACTTTGAAGGGGTGAAAACAGCCCTCAAATTTGGGGGTCAGAACCACATTTTTTGAGACATCTTGGAAACCAGATGTCGAAAAAATTAAATTTTTGTTAAAGTCTGTGTTTCCTAATGGGAGATGTAGTCGCGCAAGAAAATTTTGACAAAAGTTTTTCGTTTAAACAATATATTAAAAATTTAATTTTCTTTTTCGCAGTTTCTCTTATTTATTGTTAGTTCATTTTAACGTAAACTCGGGTGTGTGATCTTTTATAGAATTAGAGTATATCGAGTATAGACCCTTGTCTATACATAAAATTACATTTTGGAGAAGCATTGTCAGTAAAAAATTAATTTGTATTACGTTCCACTGAATACTTTCTCAAAAGAATGGGATAGAGTAATTACTATGACGAACGCCAAGCCTTCAGTTGATCGAATAAGTCGCGGAATATTTCGCGAGGTTAGCTCGGCAGTCGCGTTAATTATGAATACGGGTTGTCATCGTTCGGAAACACTCTTGTGTGCAGTATCACCGGGATTTGGCTTGACGGTGGCATGAAAATTCAAGGCGATCGGAGAAACGGTCGTTACCGGGAGTCTGTTGGTAGCGCGACGAAAGTTACATAAACGGAGTGGTTCGACACGACTTTGTACTTGTGCAGTAGGGGCTGACGGTAAAGAGTCGCCTGCCAAATCTTTCCGATCGTGCACAGGCAAATTTTTGCCCCCTGCTCCCTCCGATCATAACGGGTTCGGAATATGGAGCGAATGCGAACGATCACGCGGAAACTTATGCAGTTCAGCGGGCGGATGGCCGGGCGGAATTTTTGGCATCGTGAACGTGATGCTCACGACGTGTGTACATACATATGTATGTCTGCGAGGGTGTTCGACGCGATCCCATCCGCCATTCTACTACGTCTCGCGATCATTTTACTCGGAAATCTTCCGTTACCGTGTAATACTAATGCCCCTTGAAAGGTTCGTGTCAATTAATCTTCGTACGACGTCCGTCTGCAATCTTTGCCGCAAGATTGAATTTTTAGTTGAGGAAGAACTATGAGAATAATTCGAGATTCATTCCCTTTGATTGACAATAGAAGAACGAATTTGATGTCTGTGCTCAAGAATTGTTTGACAGTATGTGTTACGCTAATGTTCTTTCAAGGTTCGATGTCCATTAATCTTCTGCACTCTTCTATTTAAACATCGAATTTTTAATTGGGAGAAACTATCCGGATAATTTGATCGAATAGTTATTTTGATGTTTAAGAGACTAACAAGCAAGTTCTAGAAAGCTAAAGCGTTATTTCGCAGCATTAAACATGCCTGTGACCATAAGAATGCTAAGTAGAAACGGTACGCAATGGACGGACACCGTCAGTCGAGTCCTATACAGTAGCCACGTCCATCAGACTTTCAAAACCTATTTTCTCGGAAACTTCATCCCGAACGAAAAATTTCAATCTAAACTTCCTATCGATTTTTTTTTTTGCAAGAAATAACCCGCACACGATGTACACCAAAAATTTCAATATATTTTTACTGAAGTGTCTTTTTTAAACCATCACTCTTTCACTTTTTGGAGACCATCCAAAAATTGAGATACGGTTTATCCTTTTGGGACGAGTGAACAAATAAATACTCGTATCGCGAAGCAATAAAGTGCATCCTTTCTATAGAAACAGGGGGAAAAAGATAAATATTCTTAAATTTCATCTGCCTGTCGTATTAATTTGATGCACGCTACACTAATTTCCAACAAATGCTTTGCGCATACTATGTTCTACACATCGTTTCATCTGTCGTAGCAAAACAATTTTGGTTTAATCCTTGAGAAAAGTTAAATTTTGGAACTTTCTCTTTTTAGTAGCAAGTTGAGGAAAACAAAAAATTAGAAAAACCTTCTAACCCTATACAACTTTTTTCATTTTATGCATATGGAACTTTTGCAATTTACTCATACAATATTTGAATGTTTAGTAATTTATTAAATATGAATAAATTGATGTATAAAATATTTTCAATAATAATATAGCAATTTTTAGTGGCGCTTCAGAGTCGCCACTCGGGGGCCTAAGGGTTAATCAATTCCTCACAGTAGAATTTGGAACCACAAAGCTTGCAAATGAAACAGTCTTAAAAATAACAGTGAAACTGTTCGTTTAATCAATATAGTGCTGCACTTATCGTAAAATCGTAAAAATAAGCCACGATAAAGGGTAAAAGTTCTTGTGACGAAAGAACCTGATACCGGCGTAAATATAAAATCGAGGTCCCAGAAGAACTTAAGAACATCGATATCCGATCCGTACGTTTCCACGTGGCGTCCTGTGTTCCCAGCGGCCTCTTTAGGATGCCTCCCGGAGTAAATGTTACATCGGGGGTAACATTCTTAAGCGTCGCTTTGCATCGAACGTGCCGTGTGTTCGAGGGACACGGACACGAAACGGGATGAAACGGGATGAAACGGGATGAAACGGGATGAAACGGGATGAAACGGGTTGAAACGGGACGGGAAATCCTTCTCAGGGATCACGGTTTGCGCATTCGGAAAGGTATCCCTCCGTCGAGTCGAAAAATCTCAGTCGCGGCCGCGTCATCGGCACAAGGAATCCTCGAATTTCATTATTCAGATGAGCATCGTTCCGTGACTGATCGATCGCGAGGCAAAGTGAGTGCAGAATTACATGAATAATCTATGTCACCCTGAGTGCCGGATCCTCCTCTTTCGGGCTTTCAGACCATATCGCCTTTGAGCCAATTCATCCACTTCCGGTGGAGCGCGGCGAAGCTTCCTTGCACACCTTTACCTCGATGCCTTTTCCCTTTTTCAAGGCCCTTTTTCGGCTCGCCCCTTTGCCAGTAGCTACGCCACCCTGCACATGCACAATCACGCCGGCGAACGAAACTTCCGATACGCTTATTAACGAGCACGGATACCCTAAATCGTTTCAGACCCCTCTATCATGCTCCGGAGCTGAGGGAGAGTTCAACGTTCCTGGATTTCTGCCGATAATTTATACTTTATTTCGTGATTCGCGTTTGTACTCGCTCATGGAAATGTTTGTATCAAGGAGACCTGATCCATTAATCTGAAGTTCGAGTAAAAATCTTGATTATCATCAGACTTTCGTTCTTTATGCAAAATAAACAGGACACTCGCAAGAAACTAGACCCGGATAGACATTTATTTCTTCTTTTAATAATGTTTACAAGTCAGGAGTAACATAATCGTGTTCTTAACATTGTCTGACTATAATTCTACTATTACGTTTACACGTTTTATTATAATTGCATCAATCTATTAAAATTATTAAAGGAAGAAAGAACGGTTAGGTGAATGAAGGTAGCTCGAGGTAGCCCTAGATACTTATTACAGTTAGGGCTACCTTCAGGCTGTCCAAGGGTGATCTAAATCTTCTAAAGGGTGGTCCAAAACTATTCACCCTTCGGTAGCTCGAGGTAGCTCAAGATAGCCCTAGGTAGTTATTATAGTCAGGGTTACCTTGAGGTACCTAGGTCTACCTTCAGCTAGCTTAAGATGGTCAAAGGATGATCTAAAACTACTTCACCCTTTGGTCGTTCAAGGTAACTCAAGGTAGCCCTAACTGCAATATCGGGACTACCGATCTTTATGCAATTTCGAAATTTCCAGGTTGAGGAACAAGTTCAATTTGTTAATTAAAAATTTCCTTACGATAAGCATAGAGCATTTTAAAAATATGTGCATGCCATAAATGCATAAAGACCCGCACTATAGTAACAACCACCTAGGGCTATCCTGAGCTACCTTGAACTACCTTGATCTCCCGAAGGATGAAGTAGTTGTTATAGTCAACAATAATAATAATGTTAGCATACGTAATATGCGACTTTTTCAGCCGTTTGTCTTAGCAGAATTTTTAGGCTAATCACCGAGTTCATTCTTGAATGACACATAGGCGTCGAGGGCCAAATGTCTGGGCAATGACTTACAGAACGCAGCCCGCCCAATGCATTCGCCTAAGTCGGAGTATCGCGAATTCGGCTCGCAGCTCGTCAGCGGTAATGCCGTTTCCCAAGGAAATGACCCCATCATTTCGGTTGTATTCCGCCGATACGCTTACTTTATCCGTGTACGTTCTAACGTTCCATCAGCGTCCTCCGTTCTCTGCGGGTCCGGAATTAAGTTTACCCCGCACTTTGATGTTGCCCCTTAACAAGGTTCGGTGCCGGGCGCGCTTTTGTTAGGCGACCGACGTTCGCACGATTGCACCCGCGCAGCCGGACGCTCGAGAACTTTTCTTTGTCTCGGCATCCACCCCCACGCTGACAAAGAGAATCTCTGGCCCGGGGAGAGAAAAAAAAAAAGAAGTGAAAACCCGCCACATACCGGGAACATGATCGATCGTACGTGTGCCGATCGAATAAATGATACCGATTCCTCTTCCAAACGTCCCTCCACGGCTATGCAGCGTGAAAACGCGGTTACACACCTGCTTCCCCGGGAACCATACGTGACCATCCTCCTATCGGTGCTGCCATTTCTCTTAGTGCACCCCTACTTCACTCTAACAAGGGAAATTTGATCAAATTTGAAACTCCAGATCAATGGGACAGTCATTTTCTTGTTAGAAACAGCGAGAAGAAGAATTTAATTATGTTACCCTTATCTTATTAAAACTATTAAACTATTAGGAGAAGAAATACATTCTCACTGAATCTCAGCTTCACGTGCTCGATGCAGACAATTTTTATTTTATAGGTCCACTTATAATCACCAGATCTTCATGTAAAATAGAATGATATTCTTCAATTCTCCCGTACAAAATTACGCCTACCGATTTTTCCCATAAACGCATAAAATCCTTATCGAAGTCCAGGGATCGCGAAACGGGGCGTAAATTATTTTAATAGAGGGGACACTGTTGTAATTCAGCGAGCACCAGGTGGATTAAGCTGGCGCTAAAGTTTTTTTCTTAATTAGAACAATTAGCCCACGTCTTGCTAAACACGTTAAATAAGGGATTAGGGGCAATTACGCTCGGGAGACCGGAAGACAAAGAGGAAAGGAGGAAGGCAGTTCTACATTGCGTCTACCTGTATTCAAGGCATTGGTGGGACAACGTTGGAGGTGACTCGCGAAGCAACCGGGTGCCAGCAAAAATCGTGACGGGGCCGCGTTCAGCAACGTTTTTCCTCGAGTTCCTCGCCACGCGGAACCTTACAGACGGACTCCGGGGCTCGAGGAATTTCATTGGCTCCTGGGACACCTGGCTATAAAACCTTGTTGCTACTTCGTCCTTGGAAACGGGCGCTGGCCAAGAACTGAGAAAATGGTTATTACACTGTGAAACAGTCCTCCGTGAGCCGGGAGGACTTATCATACCGAGGGGAGTCGCGGAATAAGTTGAACCCGGGGCCACGGTAGTCGGACACCTTGGGATTTTGCGTGAAGAAATAAGCTTTCTCCGTTACATCCGCTTTCCCCTTTTAATTACGCACCTGATCCGTTTAGGGAACCCCGTTGGAATATGTCTCTCGGCTTGCTTGCTTGCTTGCTTGCTTGCTTGCGAGGACGTCCACTGCGAAAGAGAATCAAGTTTAATTCTGGAGTGGACGTTGGAACACCTGGGATAACGTTGCCAGCATCGATCCTTCCATGTAATAATTCTTAGTATTTTTATAGCCATCCTTAATGAAATATTGTAGGATAAAATAGTCCAGAGAGTGCTCGTCAACATTGTTTACAAAAGGAATCGCGATGCATTGAACAGCTACAAATAATAAATTTATTAATGAAATTTTGTTCGTTTATTAACTTAACGTGATTTAAGGGTATTGAGGTAAATTCCGGTGAAACAAACGTTCTTCTATACTACCAGAACTTACCGTGGCTCGTTTGAATTTGTTCATATGTATTAACAACTGATCCAACGCAAAATTTCTGTTTCAGGAAACCTGTTCATTCGACGAACATTCGATAATGTTTATATCCTCGATCGACATCCTTCTTCAATAACTTAATTTTGGGTCTCTCGTGCAGCAACCTCCTCGTGGTGAGACCCGGGCAATCGGTATTATCCTCGACCTATGAAATAACTATCTATGCAGATTTTATGCATTTGTAACGAAAATGGCTAGGAAAAATATAAAACGATGAAAGGATTAAAAGAATTCACATCAATATGTTATCATTCACTTACTAAAATTTTTAGAGAAAGAAACGAATGTTTACTTGGCCCCAGTACCTTGCAATCGATCCGATCAATTTTTATTTTGCATACAAATACGCAGTCACAAGTCATAAGTATATATAAGTATTTAAAGCTTATGAAAATGTTCGAAAAATGCTATAATATAAGATTCGATAGAATTCAGTACGATTTTCATTTGTTTTGCATCTAAAGGGGATGTTCCTATGAAAACTAAGATTCTTAAAATTTGTCTATGAAAATTGGAAATTGCATAAACATCCGCAGTCTAGTGATAAGTCACAATATCTAATGGATCGAGGATCATATCGAGCTGATAGCTGCACAGTCGGAATTCTTAGAACACGAAGACTACGAAGACGAAGTAATAACCAAAAGGACAAGCTGCTCGACGGCCCTGCAAGGACTCGAAACCAATCCGACTCGACTCAAGTCAACCCTGTCCTATTTCGGAAAGCAGAAGTAGCTTTGCACCGCGAAATCTCGCAACCGTGTACCCCTCGCGTTATCGTATTGCGGAACCTGGCACTGTACACAGCCCACCATCATCGAAGTATCGGGTTATGGCTGGAGCTCTTTTTCCCGGAGTTCCATCAGAGCCGCGGCCAGGGCTGTCGGTCGAGGCCGGCTGTGTAAATGACAAGAGAGCGACGGACATTAATCTTTCGCACTATCCAGCTGATGAAGTGGCAATTTCCTCCTGATAGTAAGAGGAAATAGGGTCTGCAGACCAGTTGATCAAACCCTGAACAGTAACCTCTCCGTACCGGCGGCGCCTCAGTTATCCAATGGCTATACTGCATCCACCAATCGATGGTGTGCACTGTATGCACCCTCAACCCCATCTCCCAACTCTCTCCCCCTCCTCTTTCTACCCCGTTCCAACCCCCAGAGTCAGAGGAGTGTATAGCTGCGGGATGGAAAGTGCTCTCGGAGTGGATTCGGTTCTCTGTCTGTTCTCTCCCTCCCTCCCTCCCCTTTCTGCACCCTTCTCTCTCACCCCTTCTCGTAGTTCCCAGCCCTGCTAGCAACCCCGGATCCCGCGTTTCGGCTAAGAAGCTGCGCCAACCTCATCCCGCCCCGAAAGAAGATGATCGTTTAGAAGATACTCAGGCGCCGGCTAATGGTCGCCTTTTATTAGCGTCGATTGGCATTAAGCGAACCCCCTGCTACTCACCCGACATCGTCTCGCTACGTAAGGAACTGGGAACGCGCGAGAACAAGCGAGAACCCCGAAGATACAGTGGGTAGGGCGCAGAAAAGAGCACCGTGAAATTTCCAGTCCACGGGCTGTCCGGTTATTACACGACCCCGCCAGCCTTCAGTTCTTTAGGGACACGGTTTTTATAACTTGTTTAAGATTATGGCACGCTGCGGGATCTAACTGAACCACTCGATGCGTGAACAACCGTGCCAAGTTGTAATTTTGCGTTCCCAGTTGCTTTTTGTTTGGGATGGTGGTGGCGAGGGGGGTGAGGAGAGAGCTGTAATTTTGTGAAGAGGTAGTGTTTTTGGCTCTGGGGGTCTTTAGGATCCGGAATTATAGTCCGTTGTGGTTTATTTCGGTTTCCGAAAGCTGTGAGTACTTGGAGGGCCCAAGATGCAAGTTGTGCAGAGGTGTGTTTACGATTTGGATGTTTTGGTTCTTCGCAAACGAATGATATCGACGTTTGATACTGGGCCCGATACGGAAGGCCCATGTCTCAAATCTGAATAAATTCAACCCTGTTATGAACGCGTAGGTGCTAGTTCTGTGAAAGAGTCAAGTTCCAAATGATTGAACGATATAGCATAGATAGTCGAACACAGTTCGTAGCTCTGGCGAGACAGGTGCCGGTCGTAATATATTAATGTTGTTAAGCCGTATTAAAAGCCATATTTTATTACGAGCATTCCGCGGCCGTCGCCGTGCGCCATCGAGACTTCTCCCCTTGATTTACACGCTGCCAATAACTGTACGCGATACCGCCGGTCGTGTCATAAAGATTATAATATAATCGCTCAAAAAAGTTCCTCGGGGAAACGAATGATCATTCTCGAGCAGAAGTGATATCCGGCAATCTGATATATATTATCGGTGGGGCACAAGCTAACGCGCCTCAATTTTTGTGATCGATGGGGTCGTTTACATATTAAACGCGCAATTTACGTGGGCGGCTCGTATTTCTGACTCTTGATATCGCGATATACCAGTCACCTCGTAATTTGCACGCAGGTGCTTTTGATTCTTGCGGCGTGAACACACTGAAGGCACTGTTGTGCTAGGGTTGTAGAGTACGCTAGCGCAACACCCGCGCTATTCCATAGTTTATGCTTTTTCTACTTGCGTATATCGGATTTTATTTTCGCGTGTTTACACCGTTCCACTTGTCGTTTCGGGCTCTAAACGCGATAAAAACCCTTTCCACGGTCGCGTCGCGCCGCTGCACTATGTTGAAAGCCTGACGTACTCGGAAGCCATGGGACTGAGAGCGTAACAGAGTTAGCAAACGTCGGCTAACTTATGGCTGCGACCCGGCACAAAGCAGTACGAGATGTTACAGTGGTTAATTATGACTGCTGTTTATGGGACAGACAATCCCGAGCTGGTTAAAACTGGTTAAAACTGCTTCGCGAATCTTCCGATGAAAACGCCACGAGGAATTTTTCGTCTGTCACGAAGAATCAAAATTTCCGATTACAGTAATACCTCGATCTGTGTCAAAGAGATGCGCACGATACTTGTTCAACATTTGTCCCCATTATCTCAGTCAAAGTGACGGATTCTATTTTCAATTCACGATTATTTATGTTGTACAAACGCATTCGTGAGGATTTATTCAACAGAGTCTAGCAGGATTAAGATAAAAAATGCCCTTGAGCCGATTTTGACCTGAGATTGCTCGTTCGATAGCTTATCATGGAAGAACCCTTACTATCAAGTTTCAGCCCTACACCTCGTCTGTAAGGGTAGTTACAGGGAGCAACGAAAATCCAGTTTTTGCCCCATTTCCCCCACTCAATCGCATCTAAAAATTCTGAAAAATGTCTGGCATATTTAACATATCAAACCACATACTCGAGAACTTTTTACGATTTTTTAGTTGGAAACTTTGGTTGTAAGAAATGAGAAACCAGAATATCTCCTGAACATGTCCGCTCAAAGCAATTTTTCGTTGCTCAGCTTCAACGTTAAAATATTTTAATAAAATGCAACGTCCTACCTTCGTAAAATATTGAACCAGTTTAGCAGGAGATAGATTCTGCTATGCACTATGACTTTCAATGCATAAGTGGATCAAATTAATTTTACTATCTTTGAGCAAACTGTAGTTCAGTGAATTCTTTATGTCGCCAAGGCCTGGACGATAAACGTCGCAGAATTATCGCCATTACCGAAGAGTATACCACGAGAGGCCTCGGACGCAGAGGAGTGTAAACGTAACACGGCTCGGGTATGTCTCCTGGCCGATACACGACGCTGGCAAGACCCGTGTTGTTGACATATATCGAGAATTCACTGTATTGTGAACGTCACATATCTGTGACGCTGGTAGCGAACGTGTTAAGTGTTACGGGGTAACGTGAATTTTGGTGGAGTCTATAACCTGTACACAGGACGGCGATAATTTAGGAGGCATCCGAACGAGATTCCTCTCGATATCGAGGGTCCGTGAGCGAAGATCGATGAAAGCAAAACACGCCGTTCGCTGGAGAGCCGATTTTTTCTCAGCTTCCTTTCCTCCTTCCTGGTTTCCTTCCTGGTGGCAAACGTGTCGGTGGTGCTTAAAGAACAATATTTTCACTGGATCTGTATAACCAGAGGAATACGTTTATCGAATTCCCCTACTCCATTTTCCGGGTTTCGTTTGAAGTTTCACCGCCTCGGCATAGTGCTGCGTCCGAAGAAATAACTTTCCTGTTTTCTTGGACGATGCCGGAAAACACGAGCCCTCCTGAAACGGAGGCCAACGGGTTTCTTCTATTAAAAAGCCGTCCTCGTGCTAAGCCTTCGAAGCTCTCCTTGCACCAGCCACCCAATTACGGCCACTTCCGTCCGCCATTATACCCCCTCGGTTGCCCTCGAAGAAATCGCTTATCCCCTGCCGACCCGGATGATAATGCTCGCGATACTCTTTTATTAAGACGGTCACCAATCGGTTATCCTCGATTCCAGATGTTATTCCGTTCGTTTGTGAATCCGGGGATCCTCGTTATTACGGACTTCGTCAATGCACGCTTAGCAACAACTAAACAGCGAGCTTAATGTTTAATTGAGGGGAGCATCGTTGTTTGTCCGACAAGGAGAATATCAATGCAGTTCCTTCTGTTCTATTATTCAGTCGGAACGGAGAGGAGGTCTTTGGGCTTCCAGCTGCTTTGGTACGCCTTCAAGGCTCCGTTACACTTTTTAAGATAATTGGCGTGGTTCAAGAATTAAAGCTATGCAAACGCTCGCTTTACTTAATTCGGTGATCTCGATTTGCTCGAAGATCCCGGAGTCGACGAAAGTTCTTCCATCTTGTATTTGCTGGGAAAATTATGTGAAAATTGCGGATAATCAGAAAAACATTTTATCAACCCCTAGAGAGCCCTTAATCTGTCATTTCTTATTATTTAAACTGATGAGGGAGAATTAACTTGTTCTATTTCATTAAGGGGGAACCTCGTGTAGATGGCCAGTTTTCAAGAATTTCTTTTGAAAAATGTAATGCGTACATTGATTTAAAAGTTCAGGTATCATTTATTAATGTTAGAATGTAAACAAAAGTATTTATTATAAGTTTTAATTGTTAATATCGACGGTGCAGTGACGGCTTGAAAATGGCATCCAGTACACGCGCCGTGCAGCGTATAATGCGCAAAAATGATCTGAAACAGAAAAATCAAAATGGAATCGTTAGTTTATGCAAAACCGCACAACATGACTTTCTTCTTTCATTGAAATTTGAAAAATTTTAAAAATGACAAAAATATTTTCGAAACTTACAGAACCACTAGTTAAGGATAGAAGGTAATATAGTAATCTCCGTGAACTATTATCTCCGCAAAACTTGATCAAGCGAAACTGCACAGAACAAACACGTCCCTATAAATTCCTACAAAATTCCCAGCACAGGAAAGCCAGTAAAAATCGCGACGCTACAAGTCTATCGTTCGATTTCCCGCGGAAAATCCGGCGTAGGTGAAATTATACGGCTAGCGGTTTTATTTATACGGCTGCCAACTATTTGATTTTTAACGTCAATCTTGCGTAACGCGGCTTCGTTGCACGCTGTGTTTCATTAGACCGCGTTGTGCAGCAGCGTTTCAGTATTTCCCGAAACGCGAGCGTAATAGGAAACCGGGGGTCCTGGAAGTATCGAGCCCATTCAAAAAGTAGCCGGACCGAGTCGAAATTAAAAACATGTTTTACAAAGGGGGCGGAATCGGGAACACGTAACGAAATCGATCGAGCCTCGCGGTATTGCTTGGCGCACCAGCCGAGGGTGAACGCCTATGAACAAAAAAAAAAAGATTCGACGCAGCGTGGTATGAATTATCAGTGAAAAAAGAAGAGAAACGTCCACCGTGATCTACAGAGACGAAAAATCGTTCTGGTTCCTGTCGAAGAGATTTAACTTCGGCTCACTTTGGACGAGCGTGGCTTACAGTGGAATAGTGAACGAGTCTGTGCACACAGTTGCGCTGGAATAAATAATTAAAAGGAAGACAAGTGCGCGCACTGCGATCTACGAAAAATCCGATTCCTGTCGACGATCCGACGAGCATTGTTCAGATGGAATAGTGAACGTTGCGTGCAGTCGGATCGCATCGTAGTTGCGTTAGATTTGCGTGCGGTCGCAGTTGCAGCGGCGCGATTCAAATATTTATTCGGGGTAGCGGCGTTGCAGACCGCGTCTGGAAAAATGAGTTCATCGACACTGACGAGCGATAGCTTTTAATCTCGCGTTGTAGCCACGGCCGTTTTTCTGCCGGTTCGATGTAATATCCGTTGTAAATGCACTCCCGGGAAAATGTTACTCGATGAGCACTCGCGCGCACGCTCTGCACACGCGTCCCGTGTACACTGTAATTTAGTATCCGCCGGTATGAGCGCCGTTGCCATTCGCCTGCACACACACCGAGCCCCAACGGTGCCGTCCCGGCCGATAAAACTTTTTCAGAACGATCCTAAAACGCAGGACCGGCCGCGACGACAAGAAAATTCTTTTACCGCGATGAGAGGACTCCGAACGATTTCGGTGGCAGCTCGTTTGTCTTGTCACCAGCGATTGGCGATCAGATTTGTATCCCGCATTTTCTGGTCTATACGTTTTCCGAACAGTGGCGTCACTACGAATTAACCAAATTCCTGCTTCTATTTGCTTGTGTTACATTTTGAAATTGGTCTTTATCCTGTGTAAATGAAATTTTCGAGGATTTTTTTTTTGTTTAAATCGATACGAAATCCCCTCAGAAATACGATAAAAATGTTAGAAAGCGATCAGAGATGTTCTTGTACGTTATTTTCAAAATAAAGTGAACGGTCGTATTGGGCGGAGCGGTTCCCTACAAACGGCTGAAGTACAACTTTTTGAGCAAGAGGAAGATCTTTAGCAAAGACCGCGGTAAGTTAAAATAAATTAAGATTTTCTCGCGATTTTTCTGTTACTCAAACTTTGAACGCAGTTTTCTCGAAACGCAAAATTTCGCACGCAGGGCAACCTAGCTCAAAACCTGATTACTTGATCTTCATGACAGTTGGTGTATATATTCTATAAATAATTGGCCACAACACGACGAGCTCCGATTCTTCAATTTTTTATTTAGAACATTGTCATAACAGAACTTTTCATAACAGAAAATCCGTTTTTTTTCAAAACGATTTTTGCAATTTCGCAAAGTTTAATAAAAGAAGAACGTCATGTTGTGGGTTTTTGAATAAACTAACGATTCCATTTTGATTTTTCTGTTTCAGATCAGTTTTGTGCATTGTACGCTGCACGGCGCATGTACTGGATGCCATTTTCAAGCCGTCACTGCACCGTTGATATTAACCCTTAGCACTCGAATGGTGACTGTAAGGCACCACTAAAAATTGCTGTATCACTATTCAAAATATTTTTTACATTATTAAATTTTTCTGTATTTAATAAATTAGTAAACATTTCAGTGTTGTACGAGTAAATTGCACCATTTTCGTACGTATAACATGAAAAAAAAAAGAAATATATAGGAGGGAAATATTCTGGGTTGGAAGAAATGTTTCGTTTTGGAGTTGAAATGGCTTCGAGTGCAAAGGGTTAACAATAAAAATGTATAAAAAATATTTTTGTTTACATTATAACATTAATAAATGATACCTCAAATTTTAAATCAATCACTAAAAAAAACGCATTACACTAAAAAAAAAAGTTCTTAAAAAACAGGCCATTTACACAAGATTTCCCCGTTAACGTGGAGGAAAAAATTAGAAAAAATCATTCAGAGGTTCATGAATGGGTTTTGGCCTTGGTATAGGTTTATGGTAGGTAATTGTGCAGTGAAAATCATTCGCAAGTTCAAAATCTCACATGGCCGTGTTGTTGTCACCGTAGTCATTCTCTAAAGAAATCCGCGAAGGGTTAATAACAAGACGATGGAGCTGACTTGAAATCCAATGACGCCAAAACAAAAATACATACTCAGACCCACCAAACTAATCTCAATCCATCCCTCACCTTCTCCAGCATTAGCACTCCTCCAAAAAGCAAGCACCTCCACGCGACTCTAAAAAACCAGCCGAAAAATCGCAGGGGATCAACTCGCAGGGGTTAAAGGTACCAATCGCGGGAAGTCCCCGCAGCCTCGTCTCTGGTATAATAAATTGCGCCCTTAGGGCGACGCCGAGTATACTATCCTGCGCGTACGCAGACTATCCTCCGATCGCGAGTACGCGTTCTCCGTTAGGGGTTGAAAACGCGTCGGTCCCTCGACTGGCGCATTAGCGTGGGCGTAGTAACGGCGTTATAACAGGTATAGCTGCTCCCCGGGTGTGTCCCCCTGTTCGAGGTTGTTCCTCGGCGTCGCGTGAACGAGCTCCGCGAACCGTTTTATCCCTGTCTGGCATTCAATGGAACCCGTACGCGCTATAGATTTCAGGCTGCCGCACGAATGTCGGCCTCGAAGCCGCAGACTCGTGCTCGTTAATTGCGATCTTTTTATTCCCACTTGTCCCGGGACGCGTCTTCGTCGGCTGTGCACGTACAGGTGCGTGTGCACTTGTGTCAGAACTCGGTAGAAAGAGAGAAAGAGAGAGAGAGAGAGAGAGAGAGAGAGAGAGAGAGAGAGAGAGAGAGAGAGAGAGAGAGGGAGAAGCTCTTCTGTGGCTTTTTGTTCCGCGTCGCGGCGAAGACACGGACACACAGCATTAGGAGCGAGCACGACGACGACGACGACGAAGCTTTTCGCGGCAAGTGGTATGTGAAAGACCACGCGTCCGCGCTCCTCGAAAAAAGCGCGTCGTTCGTTAGGGATTCTGAGCGTTCAACGAGTTGAAACGAAATTAATGCTCTCTCGTGCCGAGCGGAACACGGCCGAGTGCCGGCTCGGCGCGCGCTTATCGGCATCGAGTCTCGAGTCCTCGGTTATACACACCCGCCCAAAAATCTACGGACTGTTGTTATTTTGTCAGAGTCGATGACGGATATCGTTAACATTCTTTATTGATTTTATCGTGAGTTTTACGATACGCGGATCCAACTTAACCCGAGTACTCAACGCATGCAACTTTTATTTTGCATTACAATCCGCAGTCTGATTATTATACAAAACTTGGAAATTACTTGTACTTTGCAATTACCGAAATTATACAAACGCATTTATGGGAAACGATGGAATACATTTCCTTGTCGAAGGCTCTACTGTATTGAAAGTTACGGACACTCTCAGTAAATGTAGCGTTGCCATTTTTATAAGGCAACATTTACCAGAGTTTTACGTTCCCCGCTCGGTGTACAAACAGAGTGGGACACGATAGCTCACCGAAAAACTACTGCGCCCCGAAAAGATCGTTCCACGATTCAGATTCACCGAAGCATCGCCATAAATTAGCCTTGGACCGTTTCCCCAACAAATTCTAGGTCCTCGATTCCAACTCACCCGTTACATCGCACCCCCGGATGGGTTCTATAGCTCGGCCGCTATATCACGTTCGCGATTATAAATCGACACGGCGGCCACTAAAAGTTCAAGTGAAGCAATCTGAAACAAGTAACGTTTCCACGTTCGCAATAAGTACAAGTATAATACAGCCGTAGAGGATCGTATTTCAGAAAGCGGCCAGATCGCTGGTGTAGAGAGAGAGCGAGAGAGAGAGAGAGAGAGAGAGAGAGAGAGAGAGAGAGAGAGAGAGAGAGAGGGAGAGAGGGAGGAAGAGGGAGTGAAACGAATATAAAAGAGAGGGGAGAAGGAAACAAGTAAAAAGAGAGTCGGTGGGAACGAAACGTGGAAAAACGAGAGATTCAACGCGCCAGAAGGAGAGAAAACAACCGAGGGAGGAAAACCTGGAGAGAGACACGGCGATGTATACGAAAGAGAGAGAGAGAGAGAGAGAGAGAGAGAGAGAGAGAGAGAGATTGAGAGACAGGGGTTGGACGTGGGAAAAAGGGTGTAGGTGAAAAACAGAAACTATATACACCTGGTACGTACATTGCCGCTCAAAAGTATGTGGACACATTCTTAATTGCGATCAAACAAAAATAACCAGGGACTGTAACTGTTATAACCAAGAAAAAAGTCATGGAATAACAAGTATTTCATCGATTAAAATCGTATTGGTCACAAATAAGGATTATAAGTAACAGAAAATTTTTTCTCTTGTAGGTAGATGTTACCGTTGAGAGAAATTCACTTCGATCACTTATAACAGTTATCAACGAGAGAAATTTATTTCGATCGCTAATAACAGTTATCCAAGGGACAAGTTTATTTCGGTTTATTTCACTTATAACAATTATCAATGAGATAAATTTGTTTCGATCGCTCATAATAGTTCGATCGAAATGAACTTCTCTCATCGATAACTGCTTTGAGCAATCGAAACAGTTTTTCTTCATCGATAACAGTTATCGAGGAGGATCCAATTTTTTTGGATCCTAATAACTGTTATTTGCAACCAAACGGTATAAAAATCGGTATTCTTTAATCATTTTGTTCAATTTTAAAATTGTTTCTTTATACTTTGTGTAGATCGTCTTAAATTTCAATAAGAATCAACTTTTTATTCATGATTTTTATCGTAGAGAATTTTAGAATAACTGTTATTTTTGGTCCCTGAAAATAACGAATCCATTAATACTTATGCAAAAATGGTCTACATCGATTGCAAGTCGCAGGAGTCGCTTAGGGATTGTTTCTTTCTGCAACAATTTGAATACTCATCAATTTTATACTCATTTTCAACGCACTTTAATGACTACCTTATGGTTTATTTATGGATTTATTTTACCTCGGAGATTTTTATTTATATAAGCCGTTGGTTTGCCCAATCCGATTAACTCTGCGCCAAATCAAAAGCATAGAAAATCGATGAAATTGTATGCGTTCTTTCAACTGTTTCAGGCTTTCAAAATATCTAAAAAAATTCTGAAATACGCATTGAAGCCCCTATTTTAATATGTTGGAACGCCAAATGTTTGAAGGGTTAATGGAAAAAAATAAATATTGGAAAGAAAGAAATTCAAGAGTGAAATTTCACTCCGGACAGAAAGGGTGTAGGGGAGTTGTGTGTGGAGCTCGCAAAATGCCACGAGCCGGTTCGCAAAATTCAAAGTCCAGGTGAAAAGTTGTAATCCGTGTGATCAACGGAAGATGGAAAGCGTCGGAAAAAAAGAACGGGACGCAGGATTTGAGGAACGGGCTGCATTAATTTGGCGAGACGTGGTAGCGCTCGATCGGTCGCGATATTTTATTAAATCCCGTGCCGGGCGTAGGAGGCACTAAATTTCCTTATTAAATGTAAATACCGATGCAAGATAAATTCTGTAACGTAATGGGGCGCCGCGATTTTCAGAGAACGCCTGAATGTGATTTATCTGCCGGCCGGGGGCCAATAAATTCCGCGGGGCGAACGCGTCCGATCAGCGGATAGGCCGAAATAACTAATCAAGATGTCGGTTTCATTAACAAAGGCCTTCATCGCCGTATCGGAAGGGCCGAATTACCCCCACCCCGCTCCTCCCGGGTTGAAATACAGCTGCGCCGATCGTAAAACAATTTACACGTTATAAAACGCGCGTCCAGTTTTATATTCGCCCGGGGAATAAATTAGAGACGAGAGAATGTATCGATTGCTACGGCTAGAAATTCTACATATTAAATTGTTAATGCCTCGATATAAATCTTGTAGCGGCTTATCCCTTCGTACGTCGTGCCGCCCGAGCCAAAACAACGCGTCAGTTTTATAGCGCGACGGATTTTTGAATATTCAATTATTTATGCATTAGATCGTTGCGAGCGCGCCGCCGCGAATTTACGGTCGATTCTTTATGCACAAGGATTAATAACGATGCTCGTTATCTGCGTGAATGTCTTGGCAAAATTGCTCCGTTCTTGAATTTTATCTCCCTCGGAGATTTAACTGGTTGCTCCTGATGAATTCTATTTTCGGATTGATCTGATTATGCAGTGGCGTGGCGAAACGAGCTTTAATATTTTTAATCTGATTTTCAAATGGATATGCTAGAGATTTAAGGATTTATTTAGTTTAACGTCGATTCTATCTCGCGAAGTTTGTTTAACGCGTGAGAATATACAGGACACAGTGATTTAATTTTGAAAACCTCTGACCTCTCGGATCAGACTCAGCATGTCGTTAATAAACTGTGGATTTTATGTATTTATGATACAGAACACGAGAACCATTAGCGAACACAGTCATAATTTCTGTCGACTTATTAAAATGATCGAAACGACAAACAAATCTGTATTTAATCCTCGATTCTTGTAATGAACGGACATTTTATCGTCTCCATTTTTTAGACAGTAAAAAAGATCCGATTAAATTCATCAGGAATTATACTGGCATTGTCGCGTCAATTTTTCGTCTAATCAGATATCGAGGAGATTTCGATTACTTTTAATGGATTGGTTTAAAAACAGCGTATTTATTGTGCTAGGAAAAAATAGTAAAATTCGACGCACGAATTCGCAGCACCGATTGCACGCTTGTAATCCCTTTTTCTGTTCTTTCGGTTGCAGCGAGATAGGTCAGACGGCCACGCCACTCGAATCCGCAGGGTGCATTCATGGTCACGATTAATCATCGATATTTATAACGGATATAAATTTTGCCGCGATTTCAGCCAGCGGCGTTCAACCATCGTTGAAGAAAGGGATGACAGTAGAGTATAAAGTAAATGGAAAAACGCGGATAGGAGATCGTATTGTGCGATTCGATATTTTCTACACTCCTGACTTTCGCAAATCACCTAACAATTTTACTTTTTCTGTTCTTTCAATGTTCATCTCCTTTTCGGAACGGAACTTGTCAGGAACGTGGTTTCGAAAATCGTCAGCAATTTTCAGCTAATTTTCCCACGCTTTTCCGGTGCAACTCTAAATTGCTAGATACTTCGAAGCTCGCTAATCAATTATCATTAGCGGCTACGTTAATAATCGAAAACGAACGAAAGTCGGACAGGCGACACCACCGGCTGCCGGACGTCGCGCTATGCGGAAAGTTATGGTTGGCGAATACTTCTGACAGTCGACGCAACGTGTCCACGACAGCCCACGGGCCCCACGAATGATCGTTCTGTTGTCGCGAACTTTAGCTCCTTGAACGATGTTAATGTGTTCCCGCGCGCTTTTAATGAGAAAACGACGGAAACCTGAACTTAATGTTTCCTTTTCCATTCTTTCCCGATTGTTCCCTTTAACTTTAATGACTTTCTTTTGTTTCGCTTTCACGCGCAAATTCATATTTTCGCGGACACGTCTCTTGCATTTAATCTTGCGAGAATTACTTAACTCTTTTGCGCGGACAACGGCATTTTATTTAAAACTTTGCTGAATCGCGTTACAATGAATACTGCGACCCTTTCTTCCGGCAGTTGAAAATTTTTTGAGGGGACTGTACCAAAAATGAATTTACAATCACATAAATTTATTAAATTTTCGCCTTTCATACAGTTTCATCCCTTTGCAACGGCAAAAAATGCTGAGTAAAAATGACTATTCAAAATATTTTTTACATTATTAAATTTGTATGTAACCCCTTGCCTTACAATTCAACCCCACGGCTTCAGATTAAAATATACTGTATCATGTCGCTTCTATAAATTTTATTAATAAATCGTACAATATTCGTTTCTAGAACTAATTGGTAAAAGTAATAGTCATCCGTCCTAAGGTTGGATCTACGCCTCTGGATCGGTGGACATTTGTAAAAGAAACTTGCCGCAAAATTGTTTATAACAAAGAAAATTGTTGTTAAAATTTTTTATCCACACCTTCTACTCATCGAGAAGAGAAGAAGCTTGAAACGAACCATGTGTCGCAAACAAATAATTATTGAGATATAAGCTGTTAAAATTTTTATTTTGTAAGACTTTAATAAATTGCTAAACTCTTAAATATTGTACGAGTAAATCGGACCAGTGTCATATCACGAGGGAAAAATCGTACAGAATGGAAAGATTTTAGATCGGAAAGAATGTTTGTAGTGCGAAAACCGTTCCAACTGCAAAGGGTAAAAAAATAGATAATAATCCAACAATGAAAAAGCGATTTATCAGCCGAGCAAAATCGGGAAGAAGACGGAAGCGAGAGATTAATTTTGCGACTCAACTGCACATCAGGATGACAAAGATTTCTGGTGCACGCGGGGTCGCTGGCGAAACTGTCGCGAATCACGTTACGCCACCTGTGCAATCGTCTCTGGGAGGTATCTCATCTCGTAAATACATGGAATCGCGTCGGCAAGCAATCAATTTTATCCTCGGTGTCTCGAGAGTGCAGCCCTCGGAGTCGTTCGCCGGGAAAAGAATAAAATGGAAACTCTCCTCCGCGTCGATGGGACGCCGGCATGCTGCGCGAATCACCTGGCGCCTTATTTACCTGGCTGCATCGCGCGTCACCTCGGGTAATTACAGGTGGTTCGATAAGCCGGTGCCGCGAGAGCTGTTCACCTGTCAAATTAATCGGTGCGTCCCGGAACAAAACTGACCGAGCAAACCGCACCGCTGGGAGACATACGTTTTTTCCCCAACTAGCTTTTTCGAAAACCGGTGACTGGCGGGAACGATTGTTTCCCCGGCTCGGCCGGTACGAAACATCGTTTTGAAATTTCGAAGCTGGAACTGACACTGGCCGGCCAGCAACAAACGCTATAAAAATCTTTTATGTGACGCGCGAGACTTTTTCCTCACGAAACGTTGACGAATACCGGAACGAAAATAAAAGGGATAGAGGTTTCCGTGGATCATGGCTTCTCCTGAGGGAAACCTTGTGGTTATTTATGCTGAAAAGCACGAGGGGGTGAAATGGAACAGGGACTCGCACTACGTCCGCAAAAGACTCACGGTCCTGTTCCGTACACGACATCCCGTTTTAGGGACACTGGTTTTCATAGTGAAACTGATAAAACCGAAATTTCAGTCTCTCATCTCTTTCTCTCTCTCCCGAGCACCGGGACCTTGTCGAATCAAATATTTCTGAAGAAGGTCGTACCCAGGTGTGAAAGAGGTCTCCGCGGTCGCAAAAAAAAATTTTACGAGTTCACTATACCTTGTCCGCGAGCAGTATGCGGCCGGGATTGCTTGAGGGTTGTTCGTAAACTGGAATCCGCCTAACACCGTCGACCCTTCTCCTCTCGCAACTCCCTCGATGATGCGGCCAAATTTATTGCAATCTGCTCAAACACCTCCTGTGAGACTCTTTCACTTTTCCGCGAGATTTTCGGGAACGGGAAACTATTCAGGAACGGGGACGAGAGAACCAGACTATTTTTTCCTGACGGGAAGAGTTTACAACAACGTAACGCGATCATATTCGATGCAATCTGCTCAGAATTTTCTGGATTATCCAATGGAATCGTTAGAAATTGTCCCGTGCAGGTTTCTTTCACTTCTCTGCAAGATTTTTGGTGAAATAAAATGACTTATAGACGTTTTTCAATTATTTCCTGACACGAAGGATTGCGCGGTGGAATTGTTAGATAGCATTAACAATTACTCCACAGACCAAATAGCTAGGACAGTATCGTCAACAATTTCCTGTCGAATCAGTAATTATTCTGCAAACCACTTAGGGTATTAATCGCATCGCATGGGATCGCGGGGGATATAATTGACAGGCTAAAGGGTTGAAGAGTCGCAAATAAAGAGAAAGAGCTGATAGGAAATAATACGAGGAAACGAAATGCGTCCGCGTGAATGCGAAGTTTCAGGTGGTTCGCGAATCAATTTCGGCTCGCGCACCGCTCGCTATACGTATGTGTACGTATGACGCAGTACTTTTCTAGTTTCCCGTCGTTACTATCACGCTCTCCATTAGCATGCATCAGCATTATTACTTTAGCGGGCATTATCCACGGCGGCGTTACCAGCGCAACGGGCATACAGACCGAAATACGTGAAGCAGCGAACGAAGGAACAGAGTCTGGATCATGGATAAATGGAAGCGGAGCGATGCGAGGCTTTTGATGAATAACGCGGAGCCGAAAGGGCGGCAACCTAGGGGTCGACGATACGTGGGGGGAGTTGAACCCCCCATACTCGCCTGCACGAACCCAGGCTCGCTTCTACGCTGATCGTTAACCGCTTTTCACGGCGATTAAGTAAATTGTCCTGATCGTGGCTCGCGATTCGCCGGCTGTCTAATGATCGAGCCGCTTCCCTTCCTGATACTTCGGCCGTCTGTCGATTAAAATACCGTTACCTTGACCCATTCATCGCGGCTACCAATGCGAATCGAAAACTTCGTTACTCCGCGAATCTACAAAGGGATCCGCAACCTTAACTGCGGTAACTTCGTTTTGTCCCGAGGCCATGCTACTGTGCAACAGCACGTGGAAGTTTTTACGCCACTTAACTCTTGCCAGGAGGATACCTCTCGCGATTTTGTGATGGCCGTGGATAGATCTAGACGTTTCTTTCACGCAGAAATTTTAACGCATTTTTTAACCTATCTTTTCTAAGGGGAGACACTACTTTCCATGGTAGCTGTGGCTAGGTCAATTCTCTTCTTTGAGTCACCATCTTTTTTAATATACTTTTCAACCTACTGTTTTTAAGGGAAGACACTTTTCATGGTAGCTGTAGGATCATTCTATTCTTTGTCACAATTTTTCTTATTACATGATGGTGAACCTTCTTCTTAAATGGAAGACATTTTTCGTAATAATCGTGGTCTATAGTGAATTCTCGATGTTCTCGTGTCGTGTATCGTCCAGGAGAACTTTTTTGTAATTTGTAATTTTCTAAAAAAACGGGAAAATTTATTGTATGGCTATGTATTCTTCAAAATCTGTACATTAACAACGCCAAAATAGAATTTTATTTCGGTTTAAAGGAAATTAATAACATACATGTTTATTAGATTCTGTTCGGAATCTTAATCACGAGTCTGACTCGATATTGTAGGGCAAGGAGTTAAGGGAGGTGATTTGATTAACATCACCCAACAAATTGATTTTTTCAAGTGCTCGTTGAATTTTTGCGTATCATCGATTTTACAGACACACGTTTATGGCAATTCATTTTATAAGTCGCGTTTTTTTTTGACTTTTTAAGTGTGGGATGTTTCTACGCGATAATAATGTGCAGAGAGTGGTTCATTCGGAATATAATCGAACAGAGATGGTTCTACGGGGTAAAATGAGTCGAAAATGTGAAGCAGCATTTTTTATTGTAGCGGGTTTCATTTTGTAGAAAAACGAGTTTGAAAATGCACGGAAGGTAGTGGCTAACGCGTCTGCTTACGGCGTACATTTTCTACTTATTGTGTGTACTAATGCAGGTGTGCTTTGCGAATCTTCAAACTCGATTTTCTCGAAAGCAGGGTCTCGTACGAGAACATTTTATTCTATATTTTTATGCTCTCGTCTTACCACGGTTTTCCATTTTCGCGAAAGAAAGTTACAAATTTAATGATGCATCTTTTCATAATATTGACTTTTACCATCGTGTTAATCGGACATAGAAGAAAATAGGGAGTGAATGAGTGTTATATAACGAACGATACATTAGAGACACTCGAGTCAATTAAAAGCAGATTCAAGTCTCACAGGATCTATTTTATCAGTGATAATTAAACCGTGGTGATCCTACAGGAAAAAATGAGCTAAAAATTTGTCCGTGGCGAGGTTCATTTTTGAAAAAGAAAAAACAAAGTTGAAAATGCGGAAGGCAAGCTTTCTACTTCTTGTATGCATAGACTAATGCAAGCGTGCTTCGCGAATTTTCAAACTCGATTTTCTTGAAAGCTTCCTATGAAAAAAAGATACACTATATGTATTTTCGGTTCACTTTTTCGCGAAGAACCACCCCATATCAATTTTATTTGATTCAATATTGGAATAACCTGTATTTCAATAATTTTTTAAAAATTGCTTCACCACAGAATTGTACTTCATGTCAGCACCATTTAAATAAACTGCAATTTTTATACCACATCAATTGTAAATAAAAACATACCCTTTTACAATCTTTACGGTCTTTATGTAGTCGTCATATTAAAATAGATTCATCTTTATTGTCAACACAATTGCAAAAGATGTTGATTGTTTAACTAACCTGTGATTGATGTTGGACAGAAATTGGTCCTTTTACAAACACAATGAAAGCAACAATTTTACTAAAAGATAATTTTTGCACTCGTATTAAAAGAGTCTCACGAACATGGTTCAAGTTTAAACGAATTGCAAACATTTATGCAGCATCAGTTTTGAATTAGCACGTGATTGACATTAAATTGAATCTTGTTCTTTGAAAAACCCAGGGGAACGAACAACTTTCGTGAAACTGAATTCAATTTTTCATTGTCGTTGCAACAGAAAACCCAACAGAAGAAGTGCATTTTTATTCAGAGTTTGCGAACGCGGTGTGCAGAAAATTGCCATGTTCTTCCCGCGTAAACGGCGCGACGCGATCAAATAGTTTTATGCGCCGCGCATTTAGCGTGCACAACTGTTCCCCTTTTTGTCAGCATTTCGTTCGCAGCAGGACGAAACGAAAAGGTGGAAAATATTCCGTCGCAACGGATAACGCAGATGGGAGCGTAAGTAAGCTCGCGATTATGGAAGTAGTAACAGATTACACATGCCAGACTACTCGCTGGTCGGACGACCGGGGAGCGATAAGATCGCCGCGATTCTCGGCGAAGTCGGCGACTTGTAACAAAAACACTTTCGCGGGGAATCTCTGCGCTCTGCGCTCGGTGCCGGGCCGGGCCGGGCCGGGCCGGACCGGGCCGAGCCACCTGAAGTTTAAATCTTCTAGAGATGAAATTCAACGAATCCACCGATATAAGTAGAATTTATGTCTGCCGGTGTCTGACACGGCAAACGAGACCGGAGAATGAGCGTTGCGCATAACTTAGAACTTGTATAAGACATGCAATGTGCATACATTACCAATGAAAACGGGATAAACTTTGAATGTTCCATGAATAACGAGAGCGGCTAGCTTCCCACTTTTTGCGAAAAGTGGGAAGTCATTTCACTGACCAGACTTCTGTTCGCAAACACCGCGAGAAATCTGACACACACACTTTCATTCGCATTAATGCGTGGAACAAGACAATATTAAACTGTCCATTTTTTCGAAACTACATTTGCTGTCCATTCTTTAACACTAGAACTACCGAGCAATAAATGCCTTTAATGACTGACGTATATTGCTTTGTAACAGTGACAAGACTGTGCCCATTCAGACTTCATACCACTTTTATTGTAATATGTGTTTCAATGAAGAGGAAAGATGAAAACATTTTTACAATTTCAGTAATTGTAAAAGAAAAAATTAGGAACAAGTCATTTTGACTCGTCCGGTAGTTCTAGTGTTAAGGGTCCAAGAGTTCATTCTTTAAGTGTCCATTTGTTGTCCATTCTTTAGTGTCCATTTTTTTAAGTTACATTTATTGTTCATTACAGACTTATGTCGGTTCATTATTCACTAATTAAAACCATCAATTGAAGAAATACATTTTTATTGGGCTTGGGCTTCCCACGATAGACTTGAAAATGTTGTATTTTGCGCAAAGATCCGCAGTTCAATACTAATGTAAACAATAGAAAAGGTCAGATAAGTCCTGTTGAACATTTTGTAAGCGGCCAGAACTTGTCCATATGTGTAATAACAAAAATGTGCTCGCTTGAACAGGCAGCGATGATCGATCGCGTTGCATTTTAATTTCGCTCGGCGGTATTTCGCAAACAATGATAATAACACGGTAGACGGGTGGCGGTGGTGTGCAAATAAGCACGGGACCACTTCAATCTACTTCTTCAGTGGCGGTTGAAAAACATTTTTCATGCGAATGATTCTCGCGGCGGACACGCTAGTTTGCACGGGCAAACAGTTTTTGCTGGGTTGCTTGGGCAAACACCGGATCCATCCAACAATAATTAGCTGCAAGAACCCGTCGGGCAAGAAAATAGAGGATTAAACGGTGAGCGGAAAATCGATGGTAACAAAATGTTAGCGGGCGCTAAAAAATGATACGACTGTAAACAAAACCGGGAGAGAAGGTGGATGATTACGGGACGGTGTCTTCGGGGTGAACTGAGAAACTGAGGAAGAACGTAGATGTGTTGGAGGTTAGGGGTTGGAGGGCATCGGAGGTTGGCTTACGTGATCAGAATTAATCACGGTTATTTATTGGCCGAATAAATTTCCCAGTCGATCGGCGAATCTCGCGCGTCAGCCGCGCGCATTTCGATGCAGCTGCGCCACTAAAAATGAGGGGACGCAAGATGGCCGGAGCTAAGGGGGAAAACATTAATTTCATTCAGCCGGCTAAACGCGAGCAACGACGCGACGTCCCGTTCGTTCGTTTCTCGTGTCGTTAACATTCCATTCAACGCGAATCACGCAGCCAGGTTGAGATCGTCAAGGCTCATTTCGGATTCAAGACGGTGTGAAAAGAGAGACGAGATGCTACACGCGTGGACAGCTGTTAATGACCACGGATTCACCCGGACCAAGAGCCGCGTTAACTTCTTCTTTTTGCTAATGAAAAGCTGTCTGCGAAAAACCGCGGAAGTTTACTACTCCCAGCTTGCGTGGTTTTAATCTTGGCCAAAGGATTTTTTGGGGTTTTTCTAGGAAAGGATGGTCTGGGAACATTTTAGACTTTTACGACACCTTATTGGTAGTCGTCATCCTTGTTACATTGTTGTTTAACTTAACCATTGAGCGCCAGTATTCGGGCCCATTTTCACTGGTTACTTTAACGCTAAACCTACCAAGCATTAAAAGCAGAGCCCAAAAATAACAATTATTCTAAAATTTTCTACGATAAGAATCATGAATAAAAAGTTGATTGTTAGTTAAGATAATCTACACGAAATACAAAGAAAAAAATTTGAAGAACATAATGATTGAAAAACATCGATTTTTATACTTTTCGGTAACAAATAACACTTATTAAGATCAAAAACTGTTTCGATTGCTCAAAGCAGTTGTCGATGAGAGAAGTTCATTTCGATCGTGATTTTCAATATATTAGATGCTTGGACATTGAAATTTATTTATTTGTTATCTTCTATAAATGAATTTTTATAATTTCAATAATTGTAATATATAAAATCGATTATTTGACCGTGGCAGGTTCAGCGTTAAGAACGTCTTAGCTTCTAGGATATAATTTAAATTGGTAGTAATACTGATCACGGACCAAGTCTAATTAGTTAAATTTTATGTGGTAAAGTTGTGTAGATTAAATTGGTTTAGGGTATGAAGGATGTAGAGTTAAGGGAGTATGACAAATTTTGTCTTTCCAATTTTGGTTCCATTAATTACATTTGTTTGATTTTGTGGTAGATTTTTAGGATCATGATCCGGCTGTCAACGCGTTAACTGAGTGCAATAAGACGTATGTCTCAGAAAAGATGCATTTCTTACGTTTCAACGTTTATGTGGTCAAAGTATTTTCTTAGTACGTTCTGTCTCCTTCTGCTCTTCTTGGGAAACCATAATTGAAGGCAGATGCCACAAACGAGACAGTTAGTCGGTATCGTCTTGTGTCCTCAATATAGAGACTTTATACGGCTGTTTAATTGGAAAAAACAGTCATCAAGCCTGCAATTTCCTTTGAAGTCTGGCGATCTCGAGGATTTATAGCTTTATAATGCCTCAATCACCATTAAGAGACGGAAATAAACTCTTTGGGTCCGGCTTTTCTAAGGCTTCCTCAGAATCACAGCTTTCGCTGGCCATAAATATTTTATTTAATAAGGTATTTAATTTTCTCCGAATTATTCCGTCGTTTATGTGTCCAATTTACTCCCTCAAAAATTGTTTATTGCGTTGAGAATTTATCCTCAATTGCTTTGTATATTAACCTTTAAGTGGACTGCTGCGACTCTTTTAAAATTTATTCTGACAATTTTTTAACCATATTTTAATATATTTCCCCGTGTTATCTTCACATTGTGAATATTATAAAAATAATTAAAACAAATTTTTTCATAGATACCACAGATTAAACGTTCTAATCCTCACTTACTTCGCTTCTGGGCTAAACAATGGAACGGTCGAAGTACATTTTGAATTACAGTATTGGAATCGGGATGTATTGAAAGTACGAAGCATTTAGCAGAGATTAACCTTAAACTCAGGCAAATTACCTGCACTAATTGGGGAAGTTGTTACCCACACTTTTCTGAACAACAATTCCACAGGGAAACCTATTACATTATTTCGCATCAGAACCGCCGAAGTGAAAGCAACTTTTCTTCAATTCTTTGTAAAAATTGCAAGAGTACATTAACAATAGATCACCAGCAATATCTGCGCAAGCGAACGAATTTATTTAACAATTTTCATAAAAAAAAACAATATAATAAAAAACAATATAATAAAAAATCTAGAATGATTTCGTTTAAACTCGTTCGATAGTTCCTCTGATTAAGTGAAACATATAACAATTTTTCAAAAAAAAAATTCATAAATTTTTCATTCTATCAATAACCCACCTACCGTCCTCCGAATTCCCTAATTACTTTCATCAGTGTATTAAAAATCAACCGCGTTCGAATCAAACATCGGTGGCTCGGTTTTCAACAATTTGTTAACGAATACCCGGCCGGTTCAATTGCACCCAGTGCTAACCAGTAACAATTTGACGTCGGTCGAGATCGATATCGTCGTTTGAATAACACCTGTTCAATAGAGATATTTCGTCGTACAGGGTCGTTCATTAATTGCGACTCGCGGGAATAGCACTCCTTCGAGAAGGATTTAATGAGACGCCGGCTGTTTTCAGGTTTACAACGGTTTACAATGGGACCGGGCTGATCTCGGGGTCGTGTCGCTCGTTAGTATAGCGTATTCGTGAAGAATTTACGGTCCCGTTTAATTACTGTCGCCGTGTTCTTCTTATAACGGTGTCTCGCGGTCCGAATCGGCGGGGTTTCCGTCGAATGAAGACATCAAGTCGGTTTCGAGTCGAAACACGCTCTTTCAAAATTTAAATAGTCATCTAACCTAACGAGAACCTCCATTGCCGTGCGCGCTGTTTTGTTGGAATGCTATAATACTCGGCCAGGAGCTAATAATTCCGCCATTTAGCGAATAATTACACGCGAGACGGCACGACCTCGTCTCCATCGGTGAATTAAGGCGTTCCACGGGTGGCTAGTTGCAATTTACATCGGCTATAAATAAAAAATAACGGCTCTGCAATTTACGGGCTCGCTGCAGGAAATGCAATGAACACGATTTAGGTATTCATGCAAAATAAAAATTTTATGCACCGATCATACGGAACAGAAGTTAAGTAAACAATTCTTTCTTTCTTTAAACATTTCAGTAAGCTGAAAATAATACATCTTCTAAATTCTCTTATTTTTTTAAATTTTCCCAAAAAAAAAAAAAATAAATACTTGTGGAAAATAGAATAAATACCTGTTTTGTATTTTTCATTAGGTGTGTATGTATCTTGGAACATAAAAGAATTGTTGGTTTTTTTAGTACCTGAATTCGTAATTTTGTAGGGGTTAAGGGGTTAAATTTTTACCTGTTCATGTGAGGATCAATAAGACGATCAATACTGATCTAAAAAAAAAAAAAAAAAATAGATTTAAATATTATATACGTGAAGGAAGACTGATACGTACAGATTTTAGTGGATTTAATCCTGACTGCCATGCAACCTTAAAAATGTAATTTGAAATTGTAGTACTGAAATTGTAGTACTTTGAATTGTTGTACTGTTTTAAATTGTAGCCACTCATGTTCACTAAAAATGCAGGAAATCCGCAGTCCACTTGTGTCACTGTGTGTATTTTGAAATTGCGCATGACTTTATTTTTTCATCGATGTAATTATTTTTTAAAGTGTTTTTAGGTTCCTAGTGGAGAGTTCTTGAGATTTTGTAATTTTGGGTGCTGCATGTTCATTTTTTAAGAAGCGAAAACTCGCTCCTCCGTTTTCGTTGGCGATATTACTCTCATTAGTCGCCATTGCGCGAGTTGAATCCAGTAAATTACAATTTTATAACTTTAATCACTTACTGACCGAGCGAGCGCTGCAAGCGGCGCGCGTTTAATGCTCGTTCGTGTTTGGAACTGTGCAATTCGCAACGGAAACGATTGTTGCAACATTTCTGACAGAAAGGTTACACATTGCTCTATTCTTTTCCCATTCCGTAGTTAGACGTCTTCAAAAAGCAATGAATAAGTTGCTCATTGACCTTTCTAGTAAACGTCTTATGAATCATTCGATAGGGCATCAAGGAGAAACATGTTCTATTAAATTTTAACTCTATATCTCCACCGGAAGCGTAGTTATGGGATAAAATGGAAAAATTAGTTTTTGCCCTACTTTCTCTATTTGGTCATATGCGAGAATTCCGAAAAAAAAAAAATGAAAAAGATGTCCAATACCAAGATACATATGTCCTAATAAATTCGGATTTTTAACTTGAAAATCCTGCTTGAAAAAAATAGAAAATCTCAAAAAAATTAGAAAAATGCAGATTTCGCGTTGTAGTTTAACAGCGACAGCATTTATGTTTTCCACAGTGTCACTGTATAGGTTTAAGCATTATTCATGCATTTTTTCAGATTTGTCGGTTAGGTGGTGAAAAGAAATAAAAACTGCTTTTCGTCTCGAAAAACTAATGCAGAATTAAAGTTTTCAGATTACAAAATAAAAGCTACGTGCATATTAATCGAGAAAGTTCTTCTTTTAAACATTTGAATAAATTAGCGTCTTCAGTTGGACATTTAAACGCTGTTCTAATATTTTAGATTAGTCAAAATTCTGGAATTCTGCGCTGACTAATTCCCCTTTTCTCCGTATTTCACGTGACTTTTCAACCTGTATGTCACTTATGCCGAACAAGGGTGTCCTAAACTTAGCGGCGCGCGGCGAGTTGCAGATAGCAACATGAAGTATTCAAGAGCGGAGCGCACTCGGCTCACAAATTCCATGACACGCGTGGCACACCGGCCCGGCCACTCGAGGCTCAATTGTAAATTCTATTAAGCAACATCCTTTACCGCGACGTAGCTCGATCGTGGTGGCGATCGGCCATCAAAAATTCAGCCTTCGATTCCGTCGAAGATCTCGCGATCCTCTTCGTGTTGTGCTGGAGCACCGAATGCGTAGCCGAGCAACGGGCCAAATGAAAACACGGCGTAATGAGAGGCGTTATCGATTCGCCGGTAATTTATAATTTACGAAATCGGTCTCGCCGGGCGAGATTCAAGCAGATCCGTTCGAACGAGCGAGAACCGGTCGGAGCCGGGCCGAGATCCGCGCGCGATAACGAATTTGCATGCATAATTGGATAACGCATAGTCATTTTTACGAACAAAACGAAGCAGGTGGCGAGAGCTGCCGCGTTCCTGCCACTTCTTTACAGCGAATAAACATTTTTGTATGCGCATCGTCGCGCTGGTGTTCGTCACCGTGATTATTCGATAACACGATTCAACGGGCTTCTAATTAACGAATTAGCCCGTCGACCGCAGCTGGGAAGATCACTTTGTCACGGGCCGCGATATCAGAGCACGCTTAGGTCTCCGGGTTTTAATCCGATTCGAATCCGCGGTCTAATTTGAATAGATGGCCCGCGATTGCATCTACGCGCTTGTCTAAACGCGACGTTGCGATACCACCGTACGCTAAATCGAGCAAATTAGGCGTGTGGGCTCCAGAATTGAAACGCGAATCAAGGCTCACGAGTCGGCGCAATAAATTACCTGTATCGTGTTTTACATTGTGAACAAGACTCGTTGGTTCAATATAATGATTTCTCTATATGTCGCCAAGGCCTGGATGATAAATGTCATGGAATTATCCCCACTACCGCGGGGTATACCCAGGGAGGTGAAGCTCGAGAGACCTCGGACGCCGAGGAGTTTAAACTTTTAACACGGCTCGAGTATGTCACCTGGACGATTCACGTCGCTGACAAGACCCGTGTTGTTGACATATATCGAGAATTCACTGTATTGTTTTCTAGCACGTTGCTTAACCCTTCGTGGGAAATCGTCATTCATGTTCAAGATTGATTTATTTACTGTTCCAGACTTTAAGAAAATCTAGAAAAATTCTGGAACACATATTGAAACAATAACGAGTTGTAGAAATTTTTTGGTGTACTTCTTTATTCAAATATGTACCATAAAAATTCTATGAAATCTGAATAAATTCAATTCTGTTATTACTATGGAGAATTATACGTTAGACTCGTTCAGGGCTCGCTAGTTGTACTGTAAATCCTTTGCACTCGGAGCTGTTTCCAACTCAAAAACCAAACATTTCTTCTGGCCTAGAATATTTCTATTCTACGTGATTTTTTAAAACTCTATACATATGAAATTAATACATTACCCCATACAATATTTAAATGTTTAGTCACTTATTAAATAGAAACAAATTTAATAATGTGAACAATATTTTGAATAATGGTACAGCAATTTTTAGTGGCGTCTCGGAGTGGCAATTCGAGTGCTAAGGGTTAAGTTCGAACTATTCGATTTCCTCTTCATTTGTGAAAAATAATGATTTGTCAGGGTATCAAGAGGAAGGGTAAGGAAAATGGTACCTGCGAAATGTCCGTCAATATAATTCGTTCTTGCTAGTATCAAATTTAGTGAAATTTCGCTACGATGTACGCGCAGAAAGGAGCATAAATTCGGTAAAAATGAAAAGAATCGCTCTTTTAGCGAACGAGCTAAAATTTCAGTTCACGTGTCACGATGGACCGTGCCGTTCGCAAAGCGCGAAGATTCGTCACGGGGCTTTTCTTGTCGGCAGTTAGGCGAGTTCGTGGCTGGTTCGAAAAGTACCGTGTGTTACGGGGCATTATGAGTTTCGGATTCCATGGAAATTTCGCGGAAACGTCTACGGCGAAAGAGTGTGAGAGCGAGGGGGGTGGGGAAGAGAGGGGAAGAGAGAGAGAGAGAGAGAGAGAGAGAGAGAGAGAGAGAGAGAGAGAGAGAGAGAAAGATATTTCTCTTGGGAGCCACGGTGTAACGAGCTGAGCTGTAAGAGGAAGCACTTCGGGGTCGATCGTGTTTCTAAGTTTACCCGCCTTCAATTATGTTCCCGCGGTCACCGCGTTTATCGGATTTGCGAATTCCGCGATGAGATTATACCGGGGGGTCGATAACTCGCGATTGTACGGGAATGTTGCACCATTGACTCTCCCTCGAAGCAAGTTGCGTTTACAATGCCGTTAAATGGTAACTTCAGACATTATCGCGTGCTCGTTGGATCCTCGACTGTTTTAGTGTTGCCGTTTACGTTCGCGAAAAACACAGATAGTCTATTGGAAATGATTAAGTTGCAAGAAACATTTTATGGGAAGTAGAAATTGCCTGTCTGCATTGTAACGAAATACAAACTTCTTCTTTTTCTCTTAAAATATTACACCTACTCATTTTTATTATGTAAAATGCGCAGTCTGTCTATAAACATTTCTGACAAAAATGGAACTTAATTTAGGCTGTTTCTTTCGAGCCACGTGGGTGGGAAAATGGGCCGTTGGATATTGTGGGAACGCGAGGGTATTCATTTTTATCGCTTATCGTCTGCTCGTCGTATGAAAAGAAGGATTAACGCATTCGCAGCCCGTGAGGTAATATTACTGGGTTTTTTCTAGCCCGCGGCTGATTGTTGCTGACGCGATATTGTAGCGAGTATCTTTTTGTAGGCCGGCTGCCCTCGTTTTATGTCCTTTGCGACTGTGACGCCGGAGATCATGTCAAATGTGTGCGCTCCGTCTGGAATCCACGATCGCGGCTTGTCTGAATAGAAATAGCGCAGTTCGAATTAACCTTTCGCACAAACCTTTCGAATTTATCAAAATCTTTCACACCGCAGCCCAGAAAATTTTCACAGGCGTCAGCATAGTTGCAGGTTGAACAATAGCCATTTTCAAGACGAAAAAAGCACAATTATTCGTTTCCTTCGGACGATGGAATCGACAATCTGCACAGACAACTTCCTCGTCTCTCATTAACAAGCGGATCTGTATGCAAAATGAAAATTGTCTTCGTCAATGGTAAGGTGCAGAATCTAAATACAAATTTCCTCTTTTCTTTAAGAATTGTATAAAGTTCTCTCTCAATCTCTCGTTTGTGCTTTACCTTCTCTTTCCGCAAGTGCGTAAAATCCGCAGTCTGCTTACTCACTAACAACTACCGCAATTTTCAATGGAACGTCTTGTAAAAAATAGTGCTACCATCGAAAACACGGTCAAACACACCCGCAAAATTGCTGCTTGCCAATCGCGACCATCTTCTCGATATTAATTCGCAAACATCATCGTTTCGGACAAGAATAGTCTCTCGGGTATATGAGGTATCAACTCGCAGCGTGAAAAATGAATGAGTTGAAAGAATTCGGTGTTAAGCCTCGGTACGTTGTTTCCCAAGGGTGCTGAGGGGTTGGACGAACGGCACAGGCATTCCCTTCGACTGGTGTGCTACCGAAGGGAATTTGTAACTTTATAACCCGGGCCGGTCGTCGAGCGGTGCGCGAAAGTATTAAGTACGGTGATATATATCGGTAATACACTTTCCGGCGATGTCTGCCGGGATTTTAGGACCGACGATCGAATCAACGCCGGTCTCAAAGGGAAGGTTGCCGCCCTACTTACAGCCCTTGCTCGTCACCCCCGCGCAACTCCGCGCACACCCGCTAGGGGTTGAATCCCGACGGCACGCCGCCGTATGCCCGAAACTCAATATCATCCCGGGAAAGTAAAGTCGTGGCAGTTTGTAAACTCGATTATTCGAGCGCTTGGACATAATCGCGTCAAAATACACGATCTCTGACCTCGGACCTGGGAACAGCCCTTTATCCGTCCCTTCGATACTGCCTTCGGAACTCCCGGAGTTCTTACACACCCGCGAAACTCTTCTGCGAACAGCACGGTCGAACTGCAGCGCCGAGAAGCTGAAGAGAATTCGGATTTCACTTTTAAGTACAGTGATTTCTATATACTTGGTGATCCTTTTGAGTATGGCCACTTAAATATCTCTCTAGGTTATCGTGCCAATGGCAAGAATATCTATTTTTCGGAGTTATCATCGGTAAAATACATTCAGATATGTATAATAACATGACCTTGAAATGATCTTGATCTTCGAAAATTGAAGTTTTACCTAGAACTGATGTCTATCGAGATCGTAGGCTTTCACCAAGACTCTACAATCAAGAGAGTGAATGTAAATAAACATGTTTACTGTCGCAATACTGATCATACCTAACGGTTTCAACTATCGCGGAGTATACCCCGTGAGGGGCCATGAAGCTCGAGAGGCCTCGGTTGCCGAAGAGTGTAAACTTAACATGGCTCGGGTATGTCTCCTGGACGATATACGACACTGGCAAGACCCGTGTTGTTGACATATATCGAGAATTCACTGTATTGACTTGATCGCGTCATTAATTTAGGAATAAAATGTTACCGAGGATGGAAGTGGCTGCTTGGCTAAATCGTTTAACGAACACTTTCTACCGATTTTAGAATATGATTTTTTCGATCGCATTTCCAAGCCACACCTCGGAGGTCTCCATTTCTTCCCCGTTGCCTGAAATATGGACTACCGTACTTTAGTTGCCAGCCGATTCATTTTTCTCGAGCAACCGACCCGATTCCTTCTAGGATTTTACGAGTCGAACCTTTCGGTGGTAGCGGCTCGTTTCTGACCTTGCTCGTAAAGATTCGTGCGGCCTGTACAGGGTGGTGAGAACGTTCTGGTATATTTGTCGGTAGAATATCGGGGCTGTCGGACAGTTTTTCTGGAGCTTGATGTCCGGTGATATCGAGAAATGGGGGATGAACTCCTGGGGATTCGGAAAATACTACGGAAACGGCACTGAAATTCTGTTCTCCTAACGATGAGAAATTGTTGACTCTATTTCGCGTCCAGAAAACACAAAGGATTCTATAAACATTCAATCGATGTACTTATAAACAGGAGAAAAGCATTCAAATATTTTCCTACCGTTCATAATGTTGCAATTTTTCAATTTAGTCAGATTCTCGATTCTTCAGAGATGGTTTTGTGCTTGAGAGAAGTAAGATTGTTGCTAATTATTGTATTTCAAAAGTACAGTTTATTCAGGACCACGGTTAAGAAAGATGGTTTCGTGTTCGAGGAAATCTGAAGAGATTGTTCCTGATCGTTTTACGAGTACAGTTCATTCGATAGCTGCGCCAAGGATAGGAAATCAATGAAATGTTTCTTGATTTTAAGAAATTTTAAGTACCCCCAAAATGGCGATATTGATGCGGTTCTGTTGCACTAATTCGATCCCGTTCCACCGAAATGGAGCCACCAGAATGGTCGTCATGTGCATTTGCTAACAGCTACTGTTTCGATTCGCTGAACCTATTACAGATAACTACGCTACAGCGCACCCTTGCACGTATGCTCCTAATTAACCCTTTCGCGGTCAAATTATCTTCTTCAAAGGTCCGCTTTTTATCTGCTAATCATCTCATTAGTTCAAGTACTCGAGCGGAACCTAACCATTGTATTCATTACACTGTTAATCTTTTAACACCGTGCAGAAACTTTTCATCCGATAAAGCCTTCACTTTACTGCGCCATAGTGTCGATACATTATAATATTGCATATCAAATTTTGTGAAAATGAAAAATGGGATCTGGAAACCTTTTTGGGAGTCCAGATATTCGAATGCGCTGTCACCGACAAAGATTAGTTTAGTTTATAGAAATAGTAAAAATTGATTTTTCCAACTTTTTTATCTGAGCCTGTATTGAAAATTTAAAACATGTGTTTTATTCACTCGAATAAATTACATCCATGCTTTCACAAATT
>CM052125.1:14211660-14235560 GCA_028454245.1 Halictus quadricinctus | reverse complement strand
CGAGTGAATAAAACACATTTAAAAAATTTTTAATACTGGCTCAGACAAAGAGGTGTAAAAAAGAACTTTTACTGTTTCTTTCGCGATTCCGACCAATTCAAAATTTAAAAAAAATTTTTTACTCCTCGTCTAATAAACTCAAGTCATTTGATCTAATTTTAAAAAAGTTAAAAAAGTTATGCTGATTCAATTCAGTTATGCTAATGAGTTATGCTGTTTTGATTGCAGCGAAATTTCAGCTGTCTCAATGTCAATCTCATTGTTCTGAGCGTAGGTCCGCAATTAAAAGGATACCGAGTGAGAAGGGTCAAACTCCGTTAGCTATACGTCAGCTCATTCTCGACGCAAATCGCCCATATCGAAGCTCTTGAAAATAAGGGATAGGGTTTGCGAAGGTGTCGCAATCGCAACGGGACAATCTTCATCCGGTAGTAAAGTCTTCCCGGAAGATCAAGCATCCGGACGCCGGGCGTTTCGTTTGAATCTTTCCACGGGGCAGTCATGCTATTTCCTTAAAGCTTCAATTTATATAGTTTACAGTCTCGCCGGGCTAGTCGTTAGCTTCCATGTCGGCTCGTTTCCGTTTGTATTACTGTCCTCCACACGTACAGTGTGTCCCGTAACTTCAAAGGGCCACTTCGGTACTTGACGTTGACATTCAATCCTGGCATATATCTGTACGATGCTTCTTAACTCGCGTGCAATACAAACGTATACACTGCCAACTAATGTCGTGTTTTGTGCCTCCTTTTGTTTATAAAAACCACATTTGCAAGTTCTACCGAGCAATTGATAAATTGTCCGAATTGCAAAAGATTATCGTATGGAATGGAGCACGTTTCAAATGAAAATTGTTGACTTGCCACTTTTTCATGTACAGTGAATTCTCGATATATGTCAACAGCACGGGTATTGTCAGTGTCTTGTATCGGCGTCCGAGGCCTCTCGAGCTTCGCGGCCCCTCACGAGGTATACTCCGCGGTAGTGGGGATAATTCCGCGACGTTTATCGTCGAGGCGTTGACGACATATGTAGAAAAATCACTGTATCTGCAAAAATTAATTTTATCTGAACAGTTCAAGAAGCAATTTTCTGTGATAAGCTTTAGCTCAGTGTTAAATAATTTCGTTCAAGAAAATATGGTGAACTTAGTCGCCAACCTAACAGATAAACTATTGGCATTGTTAAAACAAAAAATTGTGGATGAAATTTGTTTCAGGGTAAACACAGAGACGAACGAGCGATACTCAACTATTGAATTTTACAGAGCATATGAAGATCAAAGAATAAATTTTCATGACTCGAGAGAGCAAGGTTCAACAGGGTTCACTTTTGCGCGATCATTCGCGAGTTTCCACGTGCGAAAATCCTCGTCCGAATCGGTTCCCCGAAGCTACGGGACACCCTGTACACATATATACATTTCACCCTCGATTCCTCCCTTTATGTACCCTACATGCTCGACGCGCAGCTATCTCGTTCTGTCTCTGTGCGCGTGCACACACCGAGTACACACACGCGTGTTCCTTAGCCGGGCACACCATCTACCGTCGGCGTATTCCCAGTCACGGTCCTGATTAGCCTAATAGAAAACACAAACACAGCCTTAATGTATACCGTCGATATATCATCCTTACATTCACCACTCTGCAATCCGGCAGCAAGCGTTACTGTACCGGCCGTTCTCTGCCATGCCACGCTGTGCCGCGCGTTCGAAGCGCCAGCCCCGAGCTTCGCAAAAAGAAACGAAACGAAAGAAACACGAGTTGGGGGAGGGTCGGCGGGGTGGGGGAAAAATCTACCGAAACTGGGTTAATACAGGATGAGACGTCCGTTCCTACCATTGACACGTATGGAGGCACGTTTCTACACACAGTCGTCGGTGAAAAAGTATTGACTGCTGCGCGAAGCTCTGGAAAAGCGGTGTTATTCAACCCCCTCCCCTGCCCGAGAGAGAAAGAGATAGAACGGGGTAAAAACACCCGGGGAAACGAAGGTGCTTCGCGTGATTGTGAACCGTTTCGGGGGTGGCTGGATTCGACGGTTCTATGGATGCCCTTTTGCCATGATAGAATCACCGGAACATTGATAGTTCAGCGCGGGATGGGATAACAAGCTGCACGAGTCCAGTTTCCGATCGCCTTTGTAATGTCGATTTTTGAGGCTGGAAATAGGGGCAGTTTTTCGTTACTTTATTATGAACACCCTTGGATAGTAGGCCATGAGTCTATCTTGACCTTAAAGGCTGCTTCAACTCCTCGGTAATTTAGGTAATTATTACAAAAATACTTGTGAAACATACTTTTCTATATTTTTCGTCAGATCTATAAATATTTCAGAACATGACGAAGTTGTAGATTTTTTGTTCAATAGCCCAATTTGTAAATTGTGTAACCAAGTTTCAGCCCTACACCTCGTCTGTAGGGGTAGTTACAGGGAGCAAAGAAAATCTAGTTTTTGCCCCATTTTCCCCATTCAGTCGCGTCTAAAAATTTTTTAAAAAATCTGGTATAGTTAGCATATCAAACCACATACTCGAGAATTTTTTCCGATTTTTTAGTTGCAAACTTTGGTTGCAAACAATGAAAAACCTGAATATCTCTTGAACATGTTCGCTACCAGCAATTTTTCGTTGCCCAGCTTCAATGTTAAAATATTTTAGTGAAATGCAACGTTCTCCCTTCATAAAATATCGAACCAGTTTAGCAGGAGATAGATTATGCTATGCACTATGACTTTCAATACATAAGTGGATCAAATTAATTTGACTATCTTTGAGCAAACTGTAGTTCAGTGAATTCTTCATATACGTCGCCATGTTGTTGACATACATCGAGAATTCACTGTATAGCCAAGGGATAAGTTGAGATGCCAAAATGGAGGATGAATGAATTTTAACATTGACCATCAATATTTTTCTCTAGGATTATGCGCAATTATTGTACATTGATTTATCTGTTATCTGTGCACAACACGATTCTTTCAATTTTTCCTTATCACAGCACAGTGTCGCTTCCAAGGTACAAATTGAGACACGAAAATAAGGGACGATCAAAGGGTTATCACGATGTCCTTGCACCCAGAATTCTCCTCGAGGAAAACTCCAGCGAGCGGAGAAAGTTAGATCGTCGTCGGCCAGCAAAGGGGTTGCACTCTCGCGCCGATAATGTTTGAAACAGCGTAATTCACGCTTCCATCTATTATCATAGTAGTTCCTTCGGGATTCATATTTACGATACGAGCGTGCAGGTGGGTACAATGGTTTCGCCGGACCATTGTGACCAATTCTCTTTAGCACGCCGCCGTCGAAATAATTTCATACCTTCGGAGGGCGGTAAATTGTTACGATGTAGCATTATCCGTCCGCGAGGATTATTATGATTATTATTATTATTATTATTATATTCGAATTATATACGCCTACCGCGGTGGTTCTTCCACCTTTTCTTTCCCTTATATCCGACCATTGTCTCGAGCCGGCCGGTCCCATTGTTTCGCAACAATGCCGGGGCTGTGTATTCGCGGAAAGTACGTAATGAATTTTTATTTCTCCGATATTACTCATTTTGAGGGGGTTGGAGGAGAGAGGGTCGTTTTGGAACGGGGTGGAAAGAGAAGGGTACCGGAGGAGGGTTGCAGGAGAGGGTGCGTTTCCAACCGGCGGCAAACAATTTATCATTCTGAAAAATCACGTAATGATGCTTTTATGCGGCACGTCGTGATACGGAACCGTCGAGCATAATGCGAAAACGCCCCGACCGGACCCGCGGAACTAAATAAATATGCGCCGCGCGATATTAGTACGCGTTATTAAATAAAGCTGCAAATATTCACCCAAGTATTCACTATCCCGCAGAAGTTTACTTTAAACGCGGCTGCAGCGAGAAACTGCAACGCACTCTCTCCGCGAATCAGCAACTTAAATGTCTCCTTCAGTCGCGTTCAATTCGAATATGTTTCCGCATAGTTAGAAAAATATTTCATATTTAATTGCACTTTTTATCTCTTCAAGATTGCCATTAATCCCTTGTCGTGTAATACTATTAAATTATGTTCAACCAAAATTAAGTTCTATTTTTCTGTCCAGTCGTTAAAACGCAGATACGCAATAAGTACTAACACGTTCGCCACCAGCTTTTATTTAATTGTTAAAATATTTCCTCCTGTGTGACCTTTATGAAGTATTAAAACAATTAGGCAGAATAACGTCATGGCTTTTCTGTGTAGAATGACTGTAATCAACAAGGTGTACAAAATTAATTTGATTCTCATTAAACACAAACTGCGAGATTGTTCGAGGTTCTTCGAGGCAATCATCAAGTTCGGCTCAATACCAGAGAAAAAAATCTGTTTGGAAAAATCGACGCGTCCGGAGAATTACTTCGCGGCGCTTTTGAAGAAGCAGAATATTTCTACCGGGCTGTTAATTAGTGGGAAAAATTGGTGCATCGATATTTGACGAATGCACGTTGTGCATTCTTCGCAGTTTTATTTGACGGAACGTTCGACGGTCGAACAGGGACGATCGGTTAATCAGAGTTTCACTTCCGGTGGGAGCACGTTCGCGAAAATGACCGGTGGTCACCGATAAAGGGCGATGTAATGGTGCAACGGTGCAACGGTGCAACGGTAGAACGGTGCACACGCGATATTTTGTATTCTGGAGAGTAACGGGGAAACTTTTCGAAAATATTCCGAAACACATCCATTTCTCATTACAGTTCGGCCGGGGTTATTAACGACGGACTGTCGCGAAAGTCATAAAAACCGAAATTTCGTTCTATTTATTACAAACGAGCAGAACTTTCCCTCCCGCAATTTCGCGAATTCTTTGTCGCCACGTACTGCCACATGTGTACAGGCTGCCATCTAAAGATGCCCTACGATCTCCTTCGATTCAGATATTATTTTTGTATTTGGCATTCGCACTTCACGAGCAATTAATATCTAAATCGAAACCTGGCTGCACCCGATATTAATTATTAGACTGCGGATTTTATGTATTGACAAGAACGAATGGGTGAGCATGGAGACAATGGTAGGATTTAAAGAATTTAAGAAATAATTAATTTATTTAAGATACAATTAATAGCTAATTAACTGTGAATCTTTATGCAAAAGAAAAATTATCTGTATAAATTGTACGGAACAGAAGCCAAACAGAAATTTCATTCTTTCTTTAATGATTTTAATCTGCTCGGACTAACACGTTGGTATTTTTAAATCTCTTTAATCCTGCATTAACTTGCATTTACTCGTGTTCGTCATAAATGCATAAAATCCTCAGTAGGTACAATTACCAATCTATTAAGATTACCAGAGGAGAAAAGACATTTTGCACTCGGCTCCTGTTTTCATCCGAAACTTTTAAACAGACATCATCGAAGCACACATTATAATTTGTATAAATTCTGAATAGATGCTGGTTTTTCATCATTACAAAATACATCAATCATACTTATTACTAGACTGCGAGTTTTTGCGTTGATAGTAAAAATAGGTGGGTGCAATTTGAAAAACAGTGGAAAGAATTTCAGAATATCAACGGATTTCTTGTGCCCAAATAAAACTACTGAAGAGAAATAAATCTTGCAAAAAACAGTCCATTACTATAGTATTAAACGTCACCAAAAATTATGAGCATCGAAGTAGGGGTTGTGGTCTAAACGAAGAAGAATAGCACACGAGCCTGGAAGTTGTGTTCGACCCAAATCCCAATAATGACGAGTTAAACGAACAGAAAAGAGGATTAGGTGATTCAGAATAGATTTTGGAAGCTGACGATAGGGTTATTTCCGTGGATCCTCGTGTTGTAGTAGGCGAGTGAGGTAATTTTGGAAAACGGTGCGGCGGTGTCTCTTTGACGCGTTTCCCAGGAAGGGTCAACTTGGACGGGCTCTGCCCACCACTTCGGGTCGCTTAGGCTAATAACAGAGGGTCGGGACGTCAGCGAAGGAAATGAAACTACCGGAGAGCTGTCGTCGCGGAAGAGGACGCCTGGAGATTTGGCCGGGGCTTGCGGGATTCTTGGACGAGCCCGTTGTTTTTACGCGTCCCGCGAGACTTTAAATGCGGCATTATTATGACACGGTACGGAAGCGCTCGGGCGACCCACTATGGCTTTAGTAAGATTTCACGAAGCGCGGCCGGTTCGCTGGTTTGGGAAGTTTAACCGCCTCTGTTTAGAACTTCCATGGAGTGTTGGACGGCTTGTCGCCGTTTGATTTGTGTGTAATGGGTTTATGATTGGTGGGAGACTGGTAAACGTTGCGCTCCGAGTTCAAGAGGACGCCGGCGAGATTGTCCTATGCGGATTATGCGAATTCATTATAGACAATGTCCCTTTTGTCAAGTTTCTACAAAATCGAGACGTTCACTTACAAGTATTACTAATTTTCGTCAGTGCACAGTACAGTGATTTCGCTATATACAGTGTGTCCCACGAACTCTGTCCGCTTGAACAGAAGTTGTAGGGATTAAGAAACTACATAATATGGTATTATAAGTAATCAATTATTTTGAAATCTAGAACAAACGTGGTAAATTATAAAGTAGTAAACAAGTAGTAAATTCAGGTTTTTATTTCTTAATTTATTATATAATCTCCATCATTATCAAGGGCAGTTTGCCATCTCTCCTGCAAATTTTCAATCCTCTTATAGAAATCCAGGGTTTGTGAAGCAAAATATGACTCAATTTCGTTCTTTCCCGTTTCGAGTAGGTGTCTTTGTATAGTTGACCATGTGGATCCAAGTCTGTTGTTGTTACATTAAATCCCGCATTTAAATGAAAAAGTATGCAATGACGGATATGATCCTCGGATGGTACGGACGCCGCCATTTTATTACAGGGTTGTAAAAAAAATGATACTTTTTAGAATATTTTGAACACAGGTTGCTTTACCGAAAACTGTAAAAGAATACGTGTTGCCCACGATCGGTACAGAACTAAAGGCAAAACAAATTCTTTGCAAATAATTGATTACTTATGGGTAACCCTAATATAAATGATATTCTTGCAAGTGGAGGCGTAAAGAAAATATAGAGGTCAGCTTTGTTTTTTTTTTTTTAATGGAATGTCCAATTTTTTATGCTCGATTTCGATAGATTGGCGTATTCCGAGTATAAAAGTACTAAAGTGTCCTAAAACTTACCGTGGCTGAGATATTATTTGAATTTACTTGAACTTTGTACGATTTTCATGATAGTATATGCTTAAATAAAGAAGTTAATTCAGTGGTTTCCTATGGGAACGTTTTTATAATTTCAATAACTCTGAATAATTGAAACAGAAAACCGGTCATTTTGACCGTGATAGGTATAGTGTTTTTAAAACGAACCAAGCATCTTCTGCGACAATGACACTGTTTCCGCAACAATCTCAAGCGGATAGTGGTCCAGGTCGATCATCCGACGTCAGATCGGACCAATCACGTGTTCCATACTTCCGACAGTGGAGGTTCTGGCGAGAAAATCCACTTCCATCTGATTACGGGGTTGTTAAGAGTCGGGAGGGTGGAATAATTTTTGCGGAACACGTGGTGAAACGCGATCGGTTTGCGATGGCAGGTTTACAGGGTTTCCGAGCACGAGGGGGTGGGGGTAGCTTGTTCCTCATGCGGCGGCGATTGCAATCAGAGCTATGAGCGGCGTATTTCAGGCGAGTTCGTTTCGCGCTGTTGCAATCGGACCAAAAAATCCGCGCGGCGAATTGCGGGGCGCCTTAAATTTCATCGCGAGCAAGGGAGAAGAAAAGACGTTCGCTTTTGTGTGCGTGTGGTCTCGGTATACACGAACAGAGAGGATCGTGCGTGTGCATGTGTGTGTTGGGATCGGTTCCGGTAGCGAAACGCGGCAGTGCCTCAGCCGAGAACTCGTCGATGCGGAAAAAGGAGTGGGACCGTGCTAGGACGCAGGGAAATAAAGGAAACGTAGACGGGGCGGTCCAGTGTTTTCCAGCACTCTTCGAAAATTGCATGGCAGAGCCAGCATAAGTATTTTATATCAAATAGTTCAATGTTTGCCGAGCAACCAGAGCCAATTCGCCCGATGGCCATTCGACGCCAAGTTCAAAAATTTATGGTAAAATTATTCCCGAATATTTGAATAGTAAGAAACGTATCGACGATGCGCCAGAGCGGGCGCGGGTAGGAGTGCACGATGGGAGAAGATCGTACCGCCGTAATAATGCGCGCATCAAACTGGCTCCGCGGGGAACATGGCAGTGATTGATTAATGGAATTCTTTTGAATTCCGTCAGCATTCTTGCTCGTCAATTTTGACGTTCATTTGTTCCGCTTTCAATAAGAGTTACCCGACCGACGGGCCAAGATCGAGCGCTTTGTTGCACCGGCGAGGAAACGCGAGGAACCGTGTTTGCGATGCTGCTAATTGATGCATTATACTGTGTCTGCCCCGCTATCGAGTAGCGGAATACACCGCGCAAACTGATACACTCGACAGCGCGCGTTCTTTCACGATCCAAGAAAAATTCCATGCATCATTCACCAAGGAAATGTGACTTTCAGGAATGTTTTGTCAGAAATAACCAATGGACCATTTCCAAGCACGACTGACCCATTTTAAACGTTACTAAACATTTCTATTTTCTAGCACTCTCTTCATCGTAACAACAATGATTTACAACAAGTTTGGAAGCCAGTTCGAGTGGTGGAATCCAACAAGTTGACCGCGAGCGACGATTGCAGAACCGGACGCGCCTGCACGGCCAAAATCGAGAATCGTTCCGGTGGCATAAGTGTTCTTAAATCACCGTGGATAGCGTCATTAATAATATAGCAGTGGTACTCTCGGGGGAACAATGGGCATTCATTCTGTTGGGTTAGAGCGCGGCGGTGATAGAGAGGGACCGTTGCCAATAGTAATTAGGCGACAATTGTGTACACAAAGGCACGGGAGTTACTTGCATACAAAAAAGACGAAACTGGATAAAAAATGACGGTTCGGGGAAAAAAGTTTTTCAGTGGCCCGGTCTTATTTCAGCGGCCGGGTGTACCGGTTGCCTCACGCTCGCGGGTTCGGTCCATTTTTATTGGCGCCCGGCCATGAATTTAAAATTACGCCAATGGGGTACATTTAGCTCTTTGCCAGGCTCCGCTAATTTACTTCATGACGGTGTCCCACCGCCGCCAAATATTCTTACGCATTCTCGTTAAGTGCACTCGTTCGCGTGTCAAACCCCGAGCTCGGTGCGAATTTCTCGAGTTTACCGGTCATTCGTTCATTTTCTTAAAGCACGCGCCTTTAAAAATATACGATGGCCATTTAAGAAGCAACATACATTCGATAAACATCGATATGAGCAAGTTGTATTTTTATCAAATGAACAACTAATTCCTCGATCTGGACCACAGCGCGTCGCGTCGATCGGTGAAATCGATCGTCTAAATAGCGTTTTCCTAACCTTACGCAATTGTCATCCATCGGAATAATTTCGTTGTACAATCCTGCAGCGACATCGTTCCGGTATGATAATGGCGAGACATAATTAACACTACACGGGCAATAACTCGGAGCGGTCATTTCTAATTTAACGATTCGCTGTGTCTGGACGCTGGCGTCGCGACGCCGGGCTTCATTCCGCTCGGGCCGATGTTTAATACGGCTGAAATTGCATTTAGCGTTAAGAATGGTCTCGCGCCGTTTCGAAATATCGTCTGACACCGAGCGTTTAATCCTTTTAATCCTCCCGGAGTCCTAATCTCCTTAGGACCGTCAAACTCCGACGGCGTTAATTTATGCATCCGGCTCGATTATCTACACCTCCTTTATTTCGCGACAACTACAGTACTGCACGATTAAATTTATACGAGTGATCCTTCTCCCACCACTGAGAATTTTTCAAGTTTCTTCAGCAGACAAGTATAGAGAATGAGTACAATATATAAAAAGTCACGAAAAAGTAAACGTGGAATAAAATTTTATTTTCAATTATTGTCGTCTTACTTTCGTGATTGTAACACCAATGCACGGCTGAGATTCTTCCGGTTAAAACGAGTATAAACACGAGGTAGGCAATTACTTACAAAAGTAGTAACTTACTGGGCGAACTCGTATTCCCCTTTCGAGCTCGTTCGAGACGGAGCGCGGTGGTGGGGGTAGCGGCTCAAGCGTTGGCCCAATCAGTTGCTCAGGCCTGACGTAGGTCTCAGGTATGCTCTTAAATCGATAGAAACAGTGGGATTTACGTCGTGTTTGGACTCATTTGAATCGGAAGAATCTCGGCTATCTATTGGTGCTGCAATTACACAGGTGAAACGACAATGATTGAAAGTAACATTTCATATATTGTATATTTATTAGGTCAGTTGCGGTCTCCCTCCAAAGTACCACGTTTATCTCGCTTCGGCGAGCTGCGCTCGAGCGAGTACTTCGAAAAAAGATATCTCGCTCGCGAGAATCCAACTGTTATAACTTTAACCGTGCACCGCTGTATTCCGTTAGCTGTGTTCTCGTTCGTCCTCTAATTACGCGTTTTTTTTCCTGGCGCGGTCGGATTCGTTTTCAACTTTGAACTTTATTGGCTTCAGTTTATTGAACGGTAATGACGTTTAATTAAGGTTGCCGATAAATTAGCGGAAAAATAGGCGGCCCCGTGTTCGGTGAACCGTTTTATTCTCGCCGTTTCGCTTCATTCCGACCAAAAAATACGACGGGGCGAGCATATTTCCGCGGGCTTGTTACAAATGCAAAGTGCCATTTGGACGCAACAGCGTCAATCGCGTGGCACCGCGCCGCAGAAAGCCAAATTGGCTTACTTAGGAATTCGCGGGAAACGAATACACGCGGCCCTTTCGCCCGTTACGCCACCAACTCGTTCGTAACTTCTGTTCCATGCCATTCTGTCATTCTGTTTCGCTCGCACTTTATTGATAGTCAGCGGGCCGATTCCGGCAGTCTTGTCGCGACGGAATTCTCTCCGCAGACCTCTCGCGGACCTTGCCAATTTTTCATTAATATTCCCTCGTAATTCCCTCCCCACCCCTCCTTAATCGCATTACTCTCCAACTTCCGCGACACCGTGAATAAAAACTGCCGCGAATCTGTCAGCCCCCGAAGTTCCCCTAAGTACAACACGCTTCCGGCCCGTTTTCACATCCAATTAAACGATCGTTGAAATCACCGTGGGATTCGCGACGCCTTTTTACCGCGATTTCGTCGACGACCGTGACGATTGGACAGAATTCTTATGCATTTATGGCATTCCTACCGCCGCAGAACGTAATATGCAGTTTTGCATTCTTCGGGGAGACATTAAAATTCTTTTTCACCCTCTCTAACCCAATTTCCGTCGAGTCTGAACAAAATGTATTACTTGAAGAGGGGTTGAAAGATGTGGAACTTAATTGGAATCGTACAAATTGCGAAATTGCAAAATGCGGCAATTCTTTAGTTAGCTAGGGTTGGACGAACAATAAAATGTTTAGGGAAAAAACGAAATCGAGCTTTGGAAGAATTACATAATATTTTTAATTAATTTCTCAACAGTAATATAAGAAGTCGTTCCCAGTAATAAAACTATGTAATAATTTATTCTGGGATTATTGTTAGAAAATAAACTTTTAAAGTGGCTGTATTCTATCGACAAATCTGCTATATCAATTTTACATTCGTTGCTTTATTAAAATTTCATTTACTAAAAAGATAGTAAGAATATATTGAACATAGACATAGAGTACGTTAAATGAATTGCACATTTTACATATCACATTTGCAGTCGTAGCTTCATAAAAATTTTAATCAAATTCACTAAAAATCAGAGACTGCATAAATGAAATGAATTAAACATTTTTCGTGTCGTATTTAAATTCATTGCTTCACATGCATTAAATAAATTGAATATTGTACGTACTTTTGGCTCCAATATCAACACACTAAATTCACAAACTGAGGAAACACAGACTTCACTGTAACTGGTCTTTCTACACGACGAAAATATTGCACAAAGATCTGCGGTCGTATTATTACAATAAACCAAACGAGATGTAATTTCATTAGTCTGCAAGTTTAAAATAGAATATTATCACAGTCGGTGGTGGAGTTGAAATAGCATTATCGAACGATAATTACATTTTAGATGATTTTCCCGCGAGTCTACATCCTTGTGAATTCGATTTGTAGAAATTGTGAACGTAAAAAAAAATGAATTGTTTGCGTTCATTATTAGGTAAACTGTATTATTCATTTTAGTATGCGGGCAAGTATTGAATTTTAGTTGGAGTATTTGTTTTCCAACTGTTTCCGAGTCAGCGCTTTGGGGGTTGGAATTTAGAGGGTGGTTTCATTCCTCGAACTACAGTTACCATTGCCAAATCTTTTATTTATTGTATTCTGTTACACTTACCGCTACTCTGCGGAATTTTTCTACTAAACAAAAATGTTCAGACTGCAATTTACTGTAAAAATTTCTTTTAATTCATCCCCAAGTCTCCGTAGCTTTTTATTTTAGTTACTTGATCTACTCATAAATTCATAAAATTTTCAGTCAAATTATTCATTTTCTAACCATAAATTTAGTACCTCATTGAGCAACTCAAAATTTTATTTCCAAAATTTAGTTTTATGGAACTTTTATATTTTCGCATTATTTTTGTAGCAAATTGCAAGTACACATTTAGCACATTTTTCAGACTGTGATTTTAATAGTACCATTGCATTTCAACTCTGCTACTGTTCTTTTTGCAGATTTAAAAAAAATCCAAAACACCACTTCCAGGAGGATTTAATTTGATCAAAAGCCGTTATAAAATTACGATATCATGTCTGTAGAATATCCGTAAAAATTGTAGAAAAGGCACGGGTTATTTCGCTTTCAAGGAGAAAAGCGTCGTTATTCGCAAAATCTCGGGAACTTTCGCGTTCCGTTGATCAATGCGAAACTTTCGCGAGCAACAGCAGCAACGGTAGACGCGACGTTTCGAATTTCCAAGCATGTTCGACCAGAGATAGAACATCGGATGAATAGTCCGATCCCGGTGCGAATCGAATGGCAACGAGTACGAATAAACGCGAACGCGTGACGTAGAAAATAGAGAGTCGTGAAAGTAGACGAGAAGAAGAGCCACGAGAAAGCCAAAAAATCGTGGGATGTTGGTCGCGATGATTTAATTAACGTTTCCCCGCGAAATTGTTGTCGGTAAGAAAACCAACCAGACGTTGGACTCGTTTTTTCGCCGAACGATGTTTTTGCTTGTTAACTGTGCAAAGCAGTGGCAAGGTGCAGGCGTATCGGGAACAACGGCCGGCCTTGTTAACCGGTTATGGTTGTAAATCTCATCTGTTCTGCTTGGCTCACTAGTGCCAGTGTAGTCATGCAAAGCGGGCCTGTATCGATGAGTATCGACGGACTCGAGGCATCCGGTTCGAATACTTGTTTACAATCATTTTTACGATTCTGAGGCTTCCGAAGATTTTTCTGTGGATCGTTTCGAGGAAGCTTGGTTTCTTTGTGATAGGGGATTAGCGGTGCGATTTATTTGCTTCGGGAATGCTTGTTTATGGCGCGAGGGGCCTGGCCTGAGACATTGCTTTCGAGATTCTTGTGAGCAGTTTCATTCTTAGTATTAGGTTGTTGCAATTGAAATGACCATTTTTCACGTCTTTGTAGCTTAGTTTTTTCCACGGCAGATGGCGTTGAAGTTGTACAATACGAAAAGTACGTATCACGTACATGAATGTGTATAAGTTTATTGATATTGTACAGTGTACGTGATTCCAAATCGATTTTCTTTCACCCTGGATAAAAAGGAAATTCGGATAATTTACTTGCACGAGTTCAAACTTGGACATACTGCGACTGAAGCAGCGAAAAACATAAATGCTGCTTTTGGTGAAGGTGTAGCAAGTGATCGGACCGTAAGGCGTTGCTTTGTAAAATAAAAGTTTATGTTAAAGATTCAAAAATGGCCATTTTCATTTGCAACATAGATTTCTCTGTGTAGGTGTAAATTTGTAAGAAGTAAGTTTTCGAAGTAGATAGATGCGTGACGAAGGAATTTGTTCTAACGAACAGAATGTAGTAAATTAAATAAACTAAAATTTGCTCTACGATTTCTTTTCGATCGTTTCACAGGGCAAATCTCCCAACATCCCCTAAGGGCTAGTCGGTGGATACCATCCTAGTCGAAATTTCACAATTTCCTCTCGTCTACGACCGATTTCACAACGAAATCAAGGTGTAGCCGGGTTGTTGAAGGTGTGGGCGTGATAAAAAATGGCGGACGATGTTGGAGGAGAAGTGAAGCGGGTTGGTATGGAGAGCATTGAATGAGACCGTGGGTGTGTAACGGTGGGGGAAAAAAAAAAGCGGCAGCGGGCCTGGTCGGGCAGCCCAGGGCCATTTCCTAGATGTCACGGAATTGTTTGGAGTCACGCGTGCTGCATATTGGCAGAGGCGTCGGCTGCCGGTAGCCGTCGAGTAAAATATAGCTGCAAATTGAAGCCGGCCGGACAATGAGGCACGGTTTAACAATGCGTTTGATTTGAATCGAAACGTCACGAAAATAATCACATCGACGCGGCCGGCCGTTTCTGACGATCGAGAGGAGGAGGCGAGAGGTGTGTCCCGTCGAGGATGCAGGGGTGTCAGGAGGCGGAGGAGGACACTCCAATTAATAGCCGTGCGAGACCTGTACACCGTCCACGTTCGCTCGTTGCCCCTCTTTGTTCCCTTTCTGGCCTACCGTCCGTCCCTCTCCTCTCTTATCTTCGCGTTATCGGCCCGAACCCCGGCTTTCTCTTCCACTTGCGAACAGACGACGAATTTATCGGAGGTAGCCGTGCAGAATAGCCATGCAACCCAGGCCCCCGTTGCATCCCCGTTGCATCCCCGTTGCATCCCCGTTGCATCCCCGTTGCACCATCGACAACGGCAGCGTCCACGACCGAACGCGCCCGCGGCTTTTTGTTCAAAAGGCAAACACGGAAAATGAAGCGTTCATTCGACAAGCGCTACGAAAATTCTACACGCGTCCTTCCTCTGCCTCGATTTCCTGCTTGCCACCGCTAGCTCGCTTTTCTCACCCTCCGTGCGCCGCTCTTCAACCCCCTGAACTTCGGCCAAGTGTTTATCACAGTCGGAAAAGTTTGAAACGGTCGCGCGAGAGACCGACAGCCGAGACGGCCGCGAACAATGGCCCGATGCTCGGCCTTCGATCGCTGTTCCATCAAATAGCCATCCACTGCCTCTGGACCCCGACAATTTAGCTGCTCGTCCGACGAAAGGTATGATTTCTTCGTTGCATGCTCAGCGTGCTCAGTTTGCCTGTTGAATCACTGACAATCAAAAACGAATTTCAGGTTTCGTAAATTGGTACCATTTTTCAGCGAGAAGGTAACCCGAGCTGAAACTCACTGAACTTCCTACTTGGTTTCTGTCTCTTGCACATTATAAAGAACAATGCTCATTTTGCATAAAGATCCACAATCTGATAAATACAAATGAGCCTTTAGGGGGGGGGGGGGGGGGCGGCACTTTTCCAAAACTTCAATTTTCTTTATCATGCTAACAAGTTTGACATTGTTACTGAATGACAGGTGATGGGATAAATACGGTACAACACTATTATCATCTTTTTTGATGTAGTATGTCACCGTGATAAACAAATTTTTTATCTCCAATTTGTTCAAGGTCATGCTAAGGTCATCTTGTGTTCTTCAGATGGAATGCTATGGTTTTGTTTTGGTATTATGCAAGTACCGAGAAGAAAGGAGTTCGGCAAATTACCTTGAGCCTTGAGGCAACAGAAAGTCGCGTGATCGAAGAAGGTTATGTACACAAACAACATATTACGTAAAATTCCCAAGTTTGACCCTGGCCACTATAGTCCAGGCCCGGTAAAGGTTAACATAACACTGAATTTATGAAGTCCAGCGATTCTGACATCGTCGAGCATTATAGGAAATCTCATGTATCTTTATGTGCAAGGGTTGAAATTTGCAGGCCCCGAGCGGAAAGATTGATTAGCAGAAAGGGATAGCTCGTGAAGTGAAAAGGGTCGCGGAGCACGAACCAAATGTTCGAATTGTCGGCTTCAAGTCAGCTGCATCCACCCTCCCTCGTTCGTTTTCCGGTTTACGGTCGTTATAACACTATACTGGGCGAGTCCTTTCAACGGAATCCAATTATTTCCCGGCCGGTTCTCTCTTCCGGCGTCCAACTGCCGCGAAGCCTTTTTTAAAAGTGCCCCGTCTACCGATCGAAGGAGCAGAAACGATTGAGGATCTCTCGACGACGACAAACGACTCCGCGTCCACGGGAAACTCGATTACTCTTCGCCCGGTTAGTTCCTGAAGGTATCCGCCTAGCGCGCACAACGGCAACGGCAACTCATTACCGATGAGTTCAAGGGGCTATAAAATTACTGAACGTTATGCAGAACGTCCGAGAATGTCCCTAATGCTCGGGGGGATGGGGGGGGGGGGGGGCGCAAAAGAAACTGGTGAAGCAGCCTGATTATAGCAACAAGCTGCGCGCTTCTGTTAATTTCCAACGAAACTGGAGCAGCTGCCCCATCTTTTCGAGTCCGCGGCTGTACTTTCAAGGAGACTCGATGTGTTTGACTCTATTTTCACCCAGAAAATCTAGTAGAAACATTCAGTGTTAACACTATTTTTACCGGAGGTGTGAAAAGACAATTTTAATTTCAAAATCAAAGTTCCGACCTAGAATATTTCCATGCTATATTTCTTTCATTTTATGGATACGAAACTGGTGCAATGTATTCGTAAAATACTGAAACGTTTGCTAATTTAATAATGTGAATAATATATCGAATAAGGGCCCTGAGAGATGCTTTTGCCTAGTTCCATCGTATGTAATTGTCGCAAGACGATAAATGCGATCATTGTACGACAGCTCCTTCAGAGTGCAATTAGATGTGTAGAATTTTGAGACAGTTCCTTCCAAGAACTATGGATCCCTATAAGACGAGCACGATCATGCTCCGTTCTATCGCGGCACGCACGCAGAACCCGTTCCAGGACCGAGACAGCAGCAATCGATAAAAGTCGCAGCAGTTTCCGCTCGCGAGGATAATAACTCACATCGACCGCTCAATACGCTTGAGATCCGCGCGTCTGGAACCGCGTCGCTCAAGGGACTTCCCTACACTTTCAAATCTGTGTGCAATTTGATCGGTAGGTTCCGAGTCAAAGAAAGACTGCGAGGAATTTGATGTATAAATCGATGACAGAACAATTTGACAATTAACGCGTCGGTAGCCGAGGATTTCCATCGATCCGAGAATCCCACGGTCTTGATCTCCGCGTGTAAGGAATATCCCTGGTGATCTGGCGGATTCCGAGCCGCGGTTTTAAAACGCGATCCCGAAGAAGGAAGTGGGAATAAGCGGCTTTCGTCGTGACGAGACTTTAAGCCGCGTAGGATCAGTAATAGTGTCTTGTAAGTCGAGGAGGACTGCATTTTTGTTTCGTCGTTTATCGTTGCTCGTCACGGTCGTACAAACGATCGGGCATTTACAAGCTTTCCGGTTGTCCGCGGACCCGGTCCCGTCGACAGGTGGGGAACGGGGATAAAAAGAAGCAAAAAGATAGGGAAAGGGGATGATACAGAGAACCCCCGAAGGAATCGTCGAGCAGCGGTCTCGATTACCATCAGAATAAGAGGACACGCGGAACGGGGCGTTGATCACCGGTGAAGTCGTGGCCGAGCATCCTCGCCCCCTTGTTCCTAAGTACTACTGGCAGCTCGGACCAGTAACTAAGGCCACCTGACTATTCTGCCTGCAACCGACAGGTAAAAAAGGACGCGACCGGACCCTGAAGTCGACCAAAAACCGAGTCGCGAAACCCTCTCCTGGAAATAATTGGATTATCTTTGCAATCAGTGCTCTCCTAGCGTGATTGGTAGGGCGGCAGGAGGTTTTGCTGCCGAGGGCTATTCTACTAGTTTGATCAGGATCCCGGTGCCCCCTGTGCCCCCTGTGCAACGAACTAATCGGTTTCGGAGCGTTTTACCCAAGGACCACGAAATACGGCGGAATCGGGTCGTCGCATTGTGGTCACATTAGTTCAAAAAAGAAAATAAATGTTTCTGCAGCCCCTGTAGCCTGAAATGAATGCAGACAATGTTTATTTTACAGTCTCGTGGCAAAATTTTGATTTTACAGTTCGAGTCTCGTTAAATAAATTTCGTTAATTTTTCAGGATGCTTGATTGGCAGTTAAGGTATCGGTAATCCTAATGTTCATGTCCGTTGAACTACGAACAATATTAAGTTTGATGTCCCATTGCATTTTTCACGTACAGATTTATTTCAAGTGTATACGATTCACAGTCTGATGGTAAAAATAGAGGATGCTCAGCGGAAAAAAATTTCGTACAGTGGTTCAGACAGTGATTCCTGTTTTCCCGGGGTGGTATAGCTTTAGCCGAGACAGCGGAGGTGAGATTGGACACCAAAAAATGGCGGGATTACGGGAGGAGCTCTCCCGGTCGACGATTCGAGAGGATTTAAAGGTCCTTTTAATTCACCGTAAAACACGACCGGGCGAAGTTGCTCTGTTCTTGATGTCAAACTCTTCAATCCCGAACTGATTGAAGGACGATGGGAGAGCAGACCCAATAACGAGGGAGGCGAGAAAAACAGGGATGAAAGAGTTCCCGAACGTTGATGCTCTAGTTTAAGGAGTCTCGGGCACCTTTCATTGCGAGCGTCGCTATAGTTGTTCCACTATTTTGCAAATGAAGAGCCATCGAAGAATCGATTTACTCTTTCCCGGGGACGCGGAAGTTCCTCAACCTGAGCCTTCTCCTACCCTAAGGCTGTTGGGAAGCTTCTCCTTCTTTTACAATTTATTATTTTTTTATTTTACAATTTATTTACAAAAACACATGAAAAAGCAAAGGTCCACATTCAAATTCCTCGTTTTCCCCACCACTTAAAAAATTCTTAAAACCTGTACATTTTTTCTTATTTTTTTATCGTGCCGATGACCGAACAATATAAGAAAAATCGGTAATTCGACTTGAAAATTCCATCATTTTCGGACCATAACTACATTCGTACTGATTAATAAACAACTTCATTGTTTTGTTCCCGGTCAGTAGGAAGATCGGCATAATGGCAGGTTGACCTATGTTTTTCGAAACATACTCGATAAAAAAATATATAACTCTCGTAATTTTGAATATTTTCACTAGAAAATAATCACACGCGTACTTCAAATGCCAGTGGACGTGCGTGAAAAATTGTAGTGTAGAAGGCTCGATAGGTTTCCCGAAAAAAATTCCTAAAGCTTTTTTTGGAAAAATGGTCACGAAAACCAGAACACCCTCTTAACGGCGTATCGCGTGACTAGAAACAGAAACGTTGATAATTGAAATCTCGAACCGCTTAATCCCATGTATCGGGAGTTATCGACATTATCCAGTGGGGATTAGGCGAAGCAACCCTCGTTTCCGTTCCACGCGAGAAGCCCCGTAGGATGCTGCGGCAGGCCGGTGTTCCTGTTCTTGTTCTTTTCTTCTGATTTTATTAGACGAGTTTTTCGAACTCGCCTCCTCCCACCTCGTAAACTCGCTTTATGAACTCAGGATCGACTGGTCGTTCGGGTTGTCGGGCCACCGCAAGGATTGCCGGGCCGATCCCGGGGCTTTAATCCATTCATTTCACGCCTCTTCCTCCGAGACGGTAACTTTCTCGATGATCGCGATCTTCTCGGAAGCGAAAAAGCCGTGTGCCCGAACCGCTCGCGAGTTTCGAAACGATGCGCGTTCGCGAAATCGGATCTCGTTGGCTCCAAGACCTCCAGCCCGCCGTCGCGTCGAGGCACTTCATTAATCACCGATAAAAGGGAACCCGGCAGGTTTTCCGCGGAGCGTATTAAATATGTAACCGGGTAACTTCCTTTGAAACTCGCTGTACAACCATCCCCGCACGCCCCCATAGCCGATACGCTCTCCGGACTCTTCGCCTAAACTCTCCAACTCTCTAAACTCGCCTGCTCCTCTCTCGAAAACCTCTCGGGAACGCTCGCTATCACTCGTCCCAACTACTTCTCGCTCTTTTCCCAGTCTGGATCTCCTTAATGCTCGATCCGGATGCAATTTACAGACTTCTCTGCTGATTTCGAAACTAATAGCGAAAATTCAGCCATTTTTCCAGTGGCTCCAAGAATCTCTGTGTTTAGTTCTTCAATTTCTGTCTTCTACAAGAATTATTGGACTCGATAATTGCTATTCTACTGCAAGTCGAAAGTGTAGAACAAAATTTTTACACGTGAGGCTTTACTTTCGAGAAAATCCAGTTTGAAAATTCGGTGAACACGCGCGCTGTTGAATAGGAATCGTCTGGCGCGTCTGTTCACGAACTACCGATTCTACTTCGTACAAATGCTGAGCACGCGAACTTGGCGGATTTCCAAAAACCATTTTCTCGGAGACAAAGCTTCGCATAAACAAATTGTATTCTATATTTTGCACTTTCAAGTTTTACGCAGAATCACCCCCATTCCGGTTGTACCACCCAGTTACAGTCATTTCCTTATACAATATGGGAGTAGTAGTATACCCCGCGGTAGTGGGAATAATTCCGCGACGTTTATCATCCAGGCCTTGGCGACATATATAGAGAAATCGCTGTACCTAGGTAACACTTTTGAAATTCGGGGTCAGTATGGTCCCAGTAATCTTGAAATTCATCGAATACCTCCGAAAATTTCGGCACAAATTTATCGACACGACGCTGCTTCGATCAGATCGCGAAAAACGTTGATCGGCGAGAATAATTGGATTCCATCGGAGCGGTAATAATTAGGGTGCCCGGAGGGGGTAGGAGCAAACCAGAAGCAAGGGAATAAAGGACGGAAAGCTACAATGAAAGAGAGAGAGAGAGAGAATGTTCATCCGAAAACAGTCGCTTACCTTTTCATTATCTCTGGTAAGAGCAAGCCGAGATAATCGAACCTGTTCGACGTCGCGTAATGGTTGCGGAACGATGCTGTGAGGGAACTGTACGGGTTCAAGATGGTCCTGGGATAGGAAGGGATAGGAGCTGTAAATAATTGGACTTAACCAGGCCGGAACCGGTACCCGCCGCGTAGTGTTATAATGATCGAGGGAAAAAGGAGAGAAAGAGGAGAACTGGTAGCTGGGTCTTGATTTCAGGCTGACGTCGCGGGACGATCGGGATAGACGGAGGAGGAACGGTAAGATAGAGGGAGGGGCGAGACGGTGTGAGGGGGGGAGGGGGCGGCGGCGTAGAGAAGGAGGAAGAAGAGCCCCGAGGCGTTTCGGAACGCTGAATGCAACGCTCAGTCGACTACACGCTCTCATTCGAGATTCTTCAGTGGTCGCTTTTTTCCCCACCAGTCCTTTTCCCCGTCGTCTCTCCCTTCCACGTCCGCTCGCCACTCATCCGTCTCCCTCTCTCTTTCTTTCTCTCGAATTCCATTCTCCCCCCTCTCTCACTCTTTCGTTTCTCCCCGCTTGTTTGCTCACGAGCCTTTTTTCTCACGCGGTAAACCCCGGCCGCTCCACCCCGTCAAATTAGTTGATTTTCTCGCGGCGATGGCGCCGGCCAAGCGGAAATCGGCACATTACCATTCCCCACCCGCGCGTTTCATTCCCATTGCGAAATACAACAGGGGAATTACTCGCCTACTACTCCTTACTCCTTCCTCTCTCGTAACGTCTCGCTCTACTACTTCCCTCCTCCCCCCGTTACGTCACGAGCCCGAACCAACGAACCGCGTTTCAATTTACCGGATGCCATTTATATTATATTTAAAGCGCGCGCAACAGCCGATTTTAATCGCTCATTCCGAACGGACGTTTGATTACTCGCTGATGGCTCCGCCGTCGATGCGCCGTCCATTTTGCCAGTAATCGGGAATTTTCGTAGCTCCGACACAATGCCCCGATTCCTTGCTTTACCCGTCTGTCGATAACCGAAATTCTGTGCCTGCCGGAAATTTGACGGGCTCGATACTTTTCGCGGGCATTTTTCCTGTGCACGGACGAATTGGTCGGAAGTTGGCCACGTTGGGTTTTGAAAAGGTTTCTTAGAATTTTCTGCTTAACGAGCTTCAAATTTCTATACCTGTAATTGTAGGAATTTCTGTTTGTGCTGGAAAAATGGGTTTGCAAAGTGTTTCGCATTTAATGAATTCGCAGCCACTAAAATTGACTAAAAAAATGTCAGGCTCATATTTTAGCACTGCAAATAGAAATCCACGGAGGATCAATTGAAAAATGGAGAATCAGAGTGGTTTTGCAAAATTTTCAATTATCAATGAATTTGGAGCGGTCGTGTTTTAGGCAATTTTAAAATTGAAGCTGGCATTGTCAGCGTTTTAGATCTCTGTCAGTGAAAGCACTCGAAACATATATTCGATACGCTAACAATTTTCAGCAGAAATGTTCGCGTTCTAGATATAAACCACTGCCACTGGTTATTTGAATGAGCACCAAAGCGGTTTGCAATTTTTCAACAGGAATATAAACAACATTTTATGCGCAAGTTGGAAGAGGGTAGGTATCCGGTTATTGACACAAGGTTTAAATATTGGCTAACTTCTCGGCTGTTGGGTACGGTAAAGTGGGAAACGTGGAGTGTATTGGAAGAAACGTCAATAGACAGGTCACGATCATTTTTTTTCCTAGCTTTCGTAAGACTCGAGGTTTATGTAGAAAGAAAGCTTACAATTTGCCGTAGTTTTCGAACGGTAGAGAAGCTTCAGCAAAATATTCATGTACACAATAATTCTTCTAGCTTTTAATAGAAACGCTATATGGGGTCACGACTGCCAATAACTGGTAGTCGTCTATTTATATTTATGCTCGTTATCAAAATTGAAACCTTTAAAATTTTATATTCGAACGTGTGCTTCGATAGTGTCTGTTTGCTCTGTATATACAAAACGAGTTTCAACTATCTTTTTCCATAGAGCGATATATTGAAAAGCGTCCGAAATCATTTCCGCTGCAGTAGGTTTTATTTATGTATAACACGATTTTGTTCAAGTATATCAACCCAATTTATCGGATAACTTGTTACCATTCATCAGATAGCTCTAGTATGATACTATCGCTAATCGTATGATGACAAATGCATTATATTTTAGTTCCAAGACTTAGTTCCAAGAGTTAGTCGTGCATCGAGCTAAAATTTATACTGTTTTTAAACATAGAACAATCTTGAAAAAATGTAAGCATAACCAAACAAAATATACAATCAACATTGTACCAGGAATTAAAGTATGCCCGAGAAGAATTCTTCTTTTTTTCAGAGTATAGCTACGTCAATCCACAATTCCACGATAAAACTATCCACGCAGTCAAAGAAATATACAATCAAGAAAATAACGTATGCTAGAAAAGGCCCCAAAGCGTCGATTTCCAATTCCAAAATAAAAGTATCGGTGAAAAGTCGTGAATACTAAATCTTGAAATTTGTGTATGCAGTTCGACGGTGCCCCAAAGGGTTCGGAATAAACAGCGAAATAAAGAGTATCGAGTGTTCCAGGAAAAAAAGCGGGCTAGACGAGGGTGTGTTTCATTCTTGCCGGGGGTTTTTTTTTTGGAACGATAAGAATCGCCGGTATAAAATGATACCACGATCGATACACCAATCAGACGTGTTTTTTTTTTGGCGGGCTTTTTCACCGGGCCGGTTTCCACCGGGCACGTTCGCAATTTCCAATTGAATGGGCGTCGCGTCGTCGTTCGCGTCGCCCTATAATTAATCGCATTCATCGGGAGTTTTTATACGGTCGCGACGTGACCCCGTCGGATTCCGCGCACAATACACGCGAATGGGCGAAGACCGACGGGCTGTATTATCGCAACAATGAACCCAACGCTCAACCCTTTTATTACAATAGATAATGAGTTTGATATAGGGCCCCCTTCTTCACCCCC
>CM052125.1:14137896-14211560 GCA_028454245.1 Halictus quadricinctus | reverse complement strand
CTTCCACGGTTTTTCTAAAATCCTGCCGGATTTTCTGCCGCGAGGGAGCAGAAAGGAAAAGAAACTTATGACCGCTATGAATACCAGCTGCGGGAATATTCTAAGGGTGGCTCGGAGGTGGTTAAGGGTTTGTATCGCGGTTGATGTAACCGCCCTCGTATTAATCAAGATTACAAGAGGTTTTAATGTTCCTTCCCGTCGAAATATCAGCTCCATTCCGAGCAACTGGCTTCTACCCGAAACTAGCAAGCGATTCAATCACGTCAATTATCGACGAAACCTAGCAATTTGTAATTTGATCTAACAAGGAAATATATTCAGTTGGTACAACCCGATTTTGATGAAACTCGTGTGAGATATAGTTCTTCGAAAAATATTTGACACGTGTTTTTTTTTTATCGGCAACCATCCACTTTGAAGGGGTGAAAACAGCCCTCAAAGTTCGGGGTCAGAACCATATTTTTTGATATCTCGGAAACCAGAGGTCGAAAAAATCAAATTTTTTTAAATTGTGTGTTTTCTAATGGGAAGTGTAGTTTCTCTTATTTATTGTTAGTTCATTTGAATGTAAACTCGGGTGCGTAATCTTTGATCCAAAATAGGGGATACGTGTTTTAGAATTTTTTTTTCTTTTTACCATTTAACAATAATTATGCACAATGATAGATAGTCTAGCACCTGGCGTGCGGAGGAAGGAATTCTGGCCTGTTTTGTAGAAGTATAAGCATTTAGTATAAACGTGCATAGTATTTCAATTTCAAGATCGACCCCACCGACATTAAAAATTTTTCTTGAGAATCGAAACGATTTTAAAGATTAGAGTGCCCACTTCACAATTTTTTGTCACCGTTTTATCGGACTTTGAATGAACAGACTACCGTTACTAAAAATATTATTCCATATGATATAGAATCGTCATTGAAAAAAAAACTAATTATGGCTCGGAAAGTAGAAGCTTTAAAACGAGCCCGGAATTATTGTCGCACGATTTTCGGTCACGAAGTTTCTACAACAACTGTTTTCATTGAATTATCGAGAACGCTCGGGAAATTGGTGGTATCAAATGTTTATGGGTAAATAAATGCGCAAAGTTTCGTCATAATGCTGATGGACGCTTGGCCGGTGTTCCTTGTAGGTCAGACGTAAACCGGAAGAAAGATGATACTCCTCGCCGCCAATGATTCGAAACGACATAATAAATCAGCGCCGCGCTCTGGTGCCTCTTGAAAAGCCATACTCGCAGGAACACTGGTCATTCAGAGTCAAACGAGTCGTTGTGAGATAGCTGTTACTACTCCGTTCTTGTTGGCCGCCGGGGAAGTATTGGCAGCTTCCAAGTTTTGACGGTAAGTCAATTCGCTCTATTGTTTCGTTCAATCAATATGCGACGTCCGTTTCTTCTGCTCGGAAACTTGATTCATCTTAGCGTTTATTAGCCTTTCGAAACGTTACCCGGTGCTATTACCTTTCGCTTGGCAAGAAACAATTAGTAGATCGCGGATTTTTATGCGAAATAAAAATCCTCCCCATTCGTTTCTATGCGCATACGTGAACTACATAAACGTTCATTTTCTGAATAATTTTGATGAGCTGGGAACAGTACAGCTGTGTTTCTAAATTCATTAAATGTTCTTTACCGTTGTACATTTCATCTATTCGTTTCTGTCATACCTGCATATGGATGTGCAGTCTAATGCAATTTTTATTTTACACAAAGTTTAAAAATTAGCATCGTCGCTGCACCGCATGACAGCTCACTTATCAAGCTCGGTGCTCATTTCGAATAGGTTTTCTCATTCAAAAGAATAAAGCGACATCAAATTAGGTAAACGTTTTTCTTCTTCGATATTTTATTCACTCAACCCACCTACTTTTCGCATTCCGCAAACACTCGACGGTACCGGCATGCCAGCGTTCGCCGCGTGAATATTCGGAATCGGTTAGCACAATCGCGGATCGCTAATTATTCCGTCTGTCTGTTACAAATAGACCGTGGTATACGATGTCTACGCCCACGTTCCATCGTCAAAGAGTAATTATTTGGTAGCACGGATCTTGAACAGCGAACGATTCCCGGGAGCGAGGCTGTGAATCAGGATGAATCCTGGTAGCATTAAGGGCCCTAAACAGTGGCAACAGCTGCGATTAATGAACACGGCAGCCTTCGAGGGATATTCGATAATTTATCTACCATGAAATGAAGTCCTGCCGGGGCCGATCCGGGGGCCGGGGCGATTAATATTCACCGACGTGTAAATAACTTGACAGACGGACACCTTAATTTCGGGGGTCGGCCGCCGTCAACCTGCTTGGTGAAAAAAAAAAGAAGTTTGACTAAATCAATGCTCGGGTGGCTTCGTCTTGAACTTCCGAATATATGAAATATTCATTAACGTCGCGGAATCTGAGGAACCGCCTCGACTTTTCATCCTTGAAACGCGTCCCGTTCCGCGGACCGTAATTTTCGTTCTGCCGTGAATTATATCCACGTCCCTAATGAGCCACGCATAATGGAATAACCAATCCGCCCTTGATATTTTTTTCTCCCCTCTCCCTCTCTCTCTCTCTCCGTCTCTCTCTTTCTCTTCGTTTTGCTTCTTCTTTCTCTGTTTCGCCGTATCCTCTACTTTCTCAATCCTCATCCCACCCCGACGCTGAATCGCTCGACACAACTAATGAACATCCTTCTGTTTACTTTTTTACCGGCAACGATGAGCATTATACTTTGTCCGGTGCTCGAGAAACATTCTTGAAATTACACGTTGCACCGGACGGGCCGAAGATCCTGCTGCAGTGATGTATTGCGACTCCACTTTTTGCGTTTTGTTTCTTCTACCGCTGTTGGCCGGCAGAGACTGCAACTCTAATATTCTTGACAGTGAGGTTGCCATTAGGCCTGGTCACGGTTCACCCTTCACTTTGTACGGAAAGTGTCTGACTGATTTAAACAGTTTCTTTCCCGCTGATGTGCAGGCGGAGCTTACAATTGAATTTTAAGAAGGCAATAGCTTAATTTGTTCAACCCTCCTTGTGTATGTACAATACACAGGGTGTCTCACCTAACTCGTCGATAACATTCGTTGGTTCAGACGGGCAAATATTATGATAGGCAAACAAATTTGTTCGAGGTTATATTTTTTGAGATTTCAAGGTCATCGAAGTTCTTTTAAATGGATTGATATATTTTTATTATCGCTATACGACAGCCGAGGTCACGACGGATCCAACGACCTGTAATATTATAACCTTCACGTGACCTTGAATGCTTTAATGTTTTCGGTTATTTTCTACTTCATTGGATTGAAATAGATTTGTCTTGTCCATTCTACTTGAAGAACGTTCTGCCGTCTTGCAACGTCTTTATTTTGTTGTCACTCACTTTTTATGCAAAATTTCTTTTGCATCGAATACTATGAGCTGGAGACAAAGAAATGTTTCTTTGTTCCTTTAATAATTTCGAGAAGCTGGAACTAGTACATTGAAGCCCTTAAATTCTTTTTATCTATTTCCTGCTTTATGTTGCACCTATTTATTTTAGTAAATACCATAAACTACGCAGTCGAGATATAACATTTATTCTTTCAATCAATACCATCAATATTTAAAAGTACTGTTGTATTGGTTTTAAATCGTTGAAATAATTGAAAAACGAAATAAACGTCTGCACAGCTCCCGTACCTTGCAATTAATGCAAACAATTTTGAAGTATCCCTTAACAATAAGAGCTACAATAATAATTCTTAACAAATAGAGGTGAAGACGTTATGTCGAGGGTGAAGTACTGTACCAAGACACAATACGCGTATGAGCAAGGGTCTCCACAGACCCGGCCATCGTCGAAGAAAGGGTAATTCTCATTCGAACCAGGCCAGATCCAGCCAAGATCAATTTCTCCGACCTATAATTTAATTAGTGCTCCAAATCGGACCTCCTAGTTTCTTCCAACAGGTTCAACAGGGTAAACAGAACCCACTCACCTCCGTTCCCCACCCCTAAACGCGTGGTGCCGGAGCAATCTCGTCCCGAAGACACCGCAACCCAACAAAGCGGAACTGTCGCGCAATTAAGTGCAGCCCCATGGCATCCTACGCGCTTCTCGGATCCATTTGTCCGCTTAATAATAAACTACCAGACCTGCCACTGTCTTAGTTCGGCTAGGAACCGTTTAAATAGGTAATCGCAATAGCTATTGAATCTCGCGAACGTCGCCGGAAGATGGCTGCGGAAGCATCGAACATCGGAAAGCACCAAAATAAAAATAACAACGCACGATACTTCATCAGAACCGAGATACGATCGGAAATGATGAGTTTAAAAGACACCATTAATTTCGTTCGTAATTCTTAGTTCTGTAATTCTACTGGACGTGTCTGGTCATGACACGCTGTTTCTACTTGTTCCTCATACTATACTCTCACGAGCAAATTACAGACTAGACGGCGAATTTTTATGCGAAATAAGAATGGTCCAGATCCATTGTGAGAAGCCAAAGTTCCATGAAAATGTATCTTCTCTTCCATTTAAAAAAACTGAAAGTAGCATAACGTTCTTGATGTCTCCTAATATCTTCTCAGTTTTCTATAAACGTATAAAACCTAACAGAGACCTACATTTTTGTAATATATGCATAAAATCCTCAGTCTAAATACGACTAAAGACTTTATTAAGTTATAAATAGACTGCGGATACTTTTCTTGGGTAAAACAAATATTTCATTTCTCGCTAAATATGTTCAACAGATTGAAAATAATCATTCACCGTCTGAAATTAGACCTATCCATTTTGATCATAAAAGCATAAAATCCGCAGTATAGTTACAAATCATTCTTTTAGATGAGACGTGTCTGATCGTGACATAGCGTTTCTACTTGTCCGCGTTAAATCCTCGTACAGAAAAATCCAGATACACAATTGATCGTCGATCTTCGTAGAATCCCGTGTTCCCGACGCGCAAATGGCATCGCAGACGTCGATCCCAGAGAAACATCCTAATCGCGGTGGGCGAGCGCGTGTGACGCGATAATGCGTCGCGGAGAGCCGTGGTCCGCAGCCACGAAATCGTTGGTCATTTAACGGGGTATCGTTATTGGCCAGCCCCGGGATTATAATGAGGTAGCATATCGAGATTAAACGTATTACCTTGCCGTGTAACTGTGTAATGCCTGAGGGGCGGGACGCGAGGGGTTGGCGTGTCCGCCGCGTGGCGTTGGGGAGGAGAAGGGAGAAGAAGAGTAGCCGAAACACAAGCTGACAAACAACGGGAACAGGACCGAGCAACACGGTTCGGCAATCCGGTGCCGATAGAGTGCGCACGGGAGCCGGAACCAACGGATTAATATAATGAACAATTTACCGTGAATTCGAGCCAGGTATGTAGAACATGTTAGCGCGACGATAACGCCGCCACGGGGCTCGTTATCGCGACTTCAACGGTGACTTGGCCAAATAGACGGATATTCGCACGAGGCTACCTACATACGCCCCTGCAACCTTTGTTTACCGACGTAGGATGTCAACATTAACGTTTGCTTCCGGTTCAAAGACTTCTTCCGAGTTTCCTTGGCGATGCCAGTCTGTACTTTTCTCGTTATCTGTCCAGTGATCGACCTGTGCTGTCAGTGGTCAGATATACGATATATCCGTCCAGGTTGAGAAGGAATGCTTCGAGATTATCTGTGGTTCGTGACGATTGAATCCTGTCATGTTTCTGAATTATCTGAATAAACGCTTATAGCAGTATAGCTGAAAACTTTAGGCACTCGAGGTGTCGTTCTTTTATTAGGCAGCTCTTTGTTCTTGAATTTATTACTTGCTCATGAACAAGTAGAATATACAGGGTGTCTCACCTAATTCGACCATCTAAAATATTGTTTTTTTTTTATGATAGAAGAAAATTTCATTGGAAAACGTTAGCTGGCTCAGAGGGACAAATATTATGACAGGCAAAAAAATTTGTTCTGGGTTATATTTTTTGAGATTTCAAGGTCATCTTTAAATGGAATGATATATTTTTATTGAATGGCGACTGTAAGGCGCCACTAAAAATTGCTGTATCATTATTCGAAATATTTTTTACATTATTAAATTTGTTTGTATTTAATAAATTACTAAACATATCAGTACTCTAGGAGAAAATTGCACCATTTTCGTATGTACAGCATGAAAAAATATATACAGAAGGGAAATATTCTAGGTCGGAAGAAATATTTCGTTTTAGAGTTAAAATGGCTTCGAGTGCAAAGGGTTAATTCATCTTAGAAGTCTTATAAGTAGACTGCGGATCGTATGGATTTATGGCAAAAATTAGTGGATGAAATACAGAACAGTGAACATTTTATTCTTTTATCTTACTAATATTATTAACAGAGGAAATACATTTTTATTGAACCTTTGCTTGTAACAATATTTTTTGCTGGTTACATATACAATATGATGGTTGAAAGGTTTGGATTAGAAATGAGGTTTCAATTAATTCATCGAAAGATCAAATTTTCCAATCACAATTCCTCTAGCTTAACATAAAAATGGTCGATCTTGTGGGGTCGGAGTTATCATCCATCAAAGCCCAATAGTATTTCCAACATTTTCATGTACCACCTCGAGACATACTAACAAAATTGTATTATCCCGAACGTCAGAGTTACAAAGCGGGCCCATTAACCGCGAAACTCGCCCGACTGAGGATCTTCGATCAATTTCTCTCGTGTCATTATGGAGAATTTTCACGTTGGCAGAGATGGGGCCTCGGGGGCTCGGGTTTCATCGTCGTCTGAACAGAACGGAAGCCCGTGTATGCATATGAACTATCCATATCTCGATCTGAACAGGACGCTCATTGGACGGGAACTCATTTTCCTGATAAAGGCAGCGCCGCGCCGGCCACGGACAAGACGCCACCCCGTTCATTTAATGTATCCATAAATAAAGCGATGACTGATCCGTTCACGATAACTTCGAACGTTGCTGCGCACACTGACGCGACGCGACGCGACCCGATGCGTTCGCCTCCAGCTTTTAATTTCGTCCGTGTCCAGCCGACGAGCACGGATCGTTATTTATTTCGCGGGGGTGGATGGGGCCAGGGGCTTGGTCCACGGTAAATTATGTTGAAAAGCGGACCGCGATACGCCGCCCGCGCGGATACGTTTTAATCTACAGAGTAAACTGTAAAATGTGGCCGCAACTTTCGAAATAATTTTAACACCTCCTCCGACGCTGCAATGAAACTTCCCCAGCCTGGTAGATTGCGAAGGGTGGATTCATCCCTCCTTATGTTCGCCTGGAATTGCTTGTTATTGCCCGCTGCTTCGGTATAGGCTTGGGAGGGGAACGGGCTTGAGGTAAATTTCGTTGTTGCTGGTAGACGAAAATGGGTTAGCGAAATATTTGAGATACTGGAGACATTGTTTTTAGCTTAACGAAATTATTAATACTGTCACGCGAATTTGATGCGCCTCACATAAGCATCACATATTTCATTCCTGGAAGAGATCAGAGTTGTTAATAACAACCGTCGGTTACTTGATAATGAAGTTCTCACTCTACACTATAGTCTACTTAACCCCTTAAGTACCGTACGCCACTATAGCGGCTTCCGTGGAAAGAATCAGTATGAACGGTACGAACCACTATAGTGGCTTTTGTGCCTTTGACGGCCAGGCCCGCCGTCCCTGGGAGACAGAGTCGCGGACGACCTCGCCGTACTTAATTCCAACATTGATACATTGATATTAAGTAGCACTAATTTTATCGGTGACTACCGTGGCATTCAAAGTGTTGAATGAAGACACATATGGGTAAATGAAATACAATCCTGGGACGACATTATGCAACAGAATATAATTTTAGGACACTGATGTATTATTTTTAGCTAAAAGAAATTATTAAACGAAGACATTATAGAAGACTTCGAATAACCATATACCCCAGTTGATTCGCACCACTATATGCATAACCAACAATTTACAAAAATGGTCACACCTAAGCCACATACTATTTGAACAATTACTTCCAACAAAAATGTCCCCAACTAGCGAAACTGACACGATTGCAGATACAAATGGTCCACCAGTCGCAAAGCATCTCAAATGGCCAGGAATAACGTAAACAAACGGAACGAAGTCAGAAACAGACGATTGCCAAACATTCGTTGCACCTGTTTGAACAGTGTGTTAAATAAGAACAGGCGAGGTACAGGTACGCACGCAGGCGAACGCAAATTGTGCGGAAACGGGCCCGTATAATATCCGAAAGCGTTTCACACAGTCCCGGAGACAATTCTTTAATGGAGCTCCTCGATTTATTCGGGCAGTTTGACAGTTTCCATTTAAATCACGTTCGAATGGACGTACCTCTAATTACCTGACAGCGGCAGTAAAATTAGGTACACGTGGCTAGCGTGTGTGCGTCTGCGTCGCACCAAACGAACCAACCGGCCAGCATCGTTCTGCCACTGACAACGGGGCCGGTGAAAAAATGCGACCGAAAACAACGGAACCAGCGAGAGGAATAAAAGGGACGAGCAAATAGGCTTGCCGGACGAAAACTATGCGGATCCTGGCTCGCTAACTCCGTCGCATATTTCATGAAAGGTGCACTTATGCTCAAATGACCGGCTCCAGAATTTTTATAAGAACACATCCAGTAAAAATCAATAAATACACTTCCTTGTTAACAGTAGGTTTACGGAGCACTAAAAATGACTATTTTACATGTTACGTATATTTGTAACATGAATGTATCTATCAAAATTAGTAGGCCTTTGTTCAATAAGAAAAAATCAAAGAAATCAATCTGTGAAATAATTCCTCACGGATGCATCTTTACAATATCAATATTCACGTATGATGCACGTATGATGATGGCCAGAAATTGGAATGAGGATGAAATTATCTGGAACTTTAAAAATGGTTAGAAACTTGCTGGATGTTGAATAATTTCTTCACTGCTGAAATATGTTCAGTTTATATATATCTTCGTTAGAAAAGAATGAAGTTTTTCTTTTTCTTCGGTTTCACGAAACGGCTGGGCTTTTCTTTTTATTATACATGAGATTTTCATTAATTTTTTTCAAGAAGACAATTAACAATGGGAGAATAAAATTTCTTAGAGTGTATAGATGGATCCTTCGGCTACAAGAACATATTTTCTCCAGTTTCATTTGTTCATTTAATAGCAAGTGATTAATTGCCTCGAAAATGTGACATAATTTGTCGAAGGCAGTTGTCCACAGCAAATGTGCTCGTCCGTTTACCTTGCGGTTTTCGCTCTTTGGCTGTGTCCAGCAACGATTTCGATCCGACATCGGTCGCTTGAAGCACTAATGCCGCCTCGCCTCGTAATATCGTAATTAGCGGGGCATTCTGGGCCGAGTCGTTTCAACTTCCAGGATCGTGGCCGGCTTTGTGCCCTGGAAACCGGCTGCAGTTCTCTGTCTCGCGCGCGCGGAATTGTCTACGCGGTGGGAAGTGGCTCGATAATTCTGTGAATGGATGTCGTGCGGCGCGGTATTATAATTTCTTTAATCCCCCGGGTCTCGTTTAGGGCGCAATTCAACCCCTGCGTAAGAGGATTTTGTTTCTCGGCCCCCGGAGTTACGCCGCGCCGCGCCGCGCCGGGGAGAGTTAGCCGGCGAATATTTGCTTATGAATGTTTTACGAAGTTTGCCGCGAAGATCCCCGGGAATTATCGGAAACGTTCGTTTTGCGCGGGGCTCACCCTCCTCAAAATTCGCAACTCTTCGGTTCGTTGATTTTTATAATTATTAGACTGCAGACTTCCAGCTTTTAGAGTACAGCGATTTATCAAATTTTATTCATTTATGATAAGAATATTTATTTATGATATGATTGCAGATTTAAAGCTGTAGAATCAGCCTATTAAAAGTATAAGAGAACGAAACTTCTATTTACCTTCTGGTTGTTGCAACTCGTGTAATTTTTATCCCCCAGCCTGTTTACTAAAAAATAATACCTGACTCTCTGCACAATCAGATTCAAAATAGCTAAGAGAAACAGTTTAAAATGCCAGATTATTATTAAATCGCCAGTTTTAGCATGAAAAATGGCCACGGACCTAGAAGAACAGTAAACAGTACTCTCCGTGCAATCAGATTGAAACCAGCCACTTCACACACTTTTCCGTGCCACATTTACGCACCCTTTATGGGAAAACCACAGCCGCGTTACGCAAGTATCGGTACCATTTGCCCCGGTCGTTGTATAATTGTCGCGTTACGCTGTCTCAGGATGGCGAGAACGTGCGCAGGGGGTTTCAGAGATTTGCGATTGGTCGCCGTCGAAAAGGAACCATTTTCATCGGGGGCACGAGGGGGCCGCGGGTCTTCTAAAGAGAAGAATGTTGACTTTAAATGATCCTGGGGAACTGGATAGAGGTACGTGTAGATGGCGAGATAGCGGTACGCTTAATATACGCACACGCGTGCAGGAAGGTTGCTGTACGTGTACCCCAACCCCCTCGGAACTCGTCGGGTTCTTCTTCAACTTCCTTTTCGTCTTGTCGTGTTCTTCCCATCGTTTCTTCCTGTCGCCGGATTCCCCCCTCTGTGCATCGTCGAATCTGCTGGAAATTTTCGCCGAAACCACCTTCACATCCTCCAAAATAAAATTTGTATTTTTACACTTTTCTCTAAACATTGGACCTAAAAATAATTCATGTGGTTGATTAATACTTTTCTGTACGTTTTGTGCTCTAGTAACAATTTGAATATGTTGAAACCGACAGAAAAGCGTTTAGAAATTGCTCTGAACTATTCACTGTTTTGTATTTGATCCACCTATTTTTGCCATAAATGCACAAAATCAGTCTAGTAATTAATCCAGTGAGATGATGATTCTTTAAAAAGGAGGCTCCTGTCTCGTTCCTTTTTCTCCCCGAATTCGTTTCTCTCATCGGTCTGTAGAGCGTCGACAGTCTCTCCGCAGGAAATTCCCAGCAAAATCAGCCCTGATCCCCAGCACCCTCCACTCTGTTCAACCCCGAATCTTTTCGCCCGTTCACGGGCGCGGGAAAGACCGTTTTCCTCGCTGCCGCTTGTACACACGGTCTGCGTAGCCGGATTCTTAGAGACGTCTTATCGGATTCCTTGCACGCCGAACGAAACGGCGCATCTCGTTCCAGGTTTTCTCTATGACGATCCCCATCCCCGTCAAACCACCTCCCGCAAACCGCCGCGCAACAATTCGAGCCGTTTCAGCGGTTGATCGCGCGCCGGTATCGATTCCGATGGAGTTCTTTGTTTCTATTTCTTTTCGACATTTTTTGCCGACAGCCGTCGCCGCCACGCCGCGTTCCTACGAACGTCTCCGCAATTTCTACACTGTCTTCGTGGCTTGACTTCGCACCCTGGGCCAGCGGATTTTGTGGACCATGGTTTGATCGATCCATGGGAAACTAATTTTCAATGGAAAAGTTCGAGACGATCAACTGGATCATCTGTCCCTTCGATTTTTCTGGAAATTTTTTACAGTTTAATGGGATCAACACTTCCTGATATATTTTATCAATATTTTTAGATTTTTTTTCTTTTGAAATTGTTTCATTGAAAAATAATTATTTTTCTTTGGTCGACCTAACAAGAGGGGAAAATGAGCGGGAATTTGATTTGAAGGAATTTGGTTTAGTTAAAATGTGGCTAAGATAAAAGAGTGTCTCAAAATGGGCCCCGAAATTTGCTTCTACGAAATATTTTGATCATTCTTTTAGTCTTAGCTTTATGTACAAATGCCTAAAACGTTGTGTCGCAGCAGCTTGGGAATGTACAAAGCATTAGTTCCAAATCCTATAATATCCATTATAGTATTATATCCATCACGATATAATAAAACATTTTCAGTCGGCGGTTATACGAGATATTTTTGTGTTCCATTGTGGTGCGCTGGTTTCGTTAAACTTTTGCTGAATAACATTTTTCTTCTTCGTTAGCGCACCTGGCAGACCGTACGCTAATGTGTCAACTAACAAACACTGGGTAAAAATATCTTTCTGCTTTCTCCGTATAGGAGTATCATAATCATGTTTCTGTGCGAGCTTGCTTTTAATTGGAACTATTTGCGTACGTTCTCTGAGAGTTCTCAAAAAGCTCGTAACCATCTTCCCTGCTAATAAAAATCTTCCCTTATATTTTAGTAGGACATATAAATTATTTATGAGAAGTAACTCGACCATCTAAAATATCCCGCTTGTTTTTTATGGTAGAAGAAAATTTCAGAGGAAAACATTAGTTGGTTTACAGGGGTAAATATTATGATAGGCAAAGAAATTTATTCGAGGTTATATTTTTTGAGATTTCAAGGTCATCGATGTTTTTTTAAGTGGAATGACAATTTTTATTATCGCTACATGATAGCCGAGGTCAAGATGAATCGAACCTTGACTAATGACTGTAAACACGCTTACAATGAATTGAAAACACTGATACAAATTATTCTCCTTTCATGGCAACGACTATGAAAATCGTGTTGCTTTTTGTACATGGCTTGGACAAGTTGAACATCAGCGTGCATGGATTGTAAATGTATGATGTAGAATCGTTGGTGATAACATATGAATTTTTCGTACTCAAGGTCACGTGAAGGTCATAATAATACTGGTCGTTGGATTCGTCTTGACCTCGGCTATCATACAGCGATATTAAAAGTATATCATTGCATTTAAAAAAACTTCGATCACCTTGAAATCTCAAGAAATATAACCCTGAACAAACGTTTTTGCCTATCATAATATTTGCCCCTCTGAACCAACTAATGTTTCCTCTGAAATTTTCTTCTATCACAAAAAACAAGCGAGATATTTTAGTTGTTCGAGTTAGGCGAGGCTGTAGTGATATCATTTTTAGCCTGACAAAAATAGCTGGTTCTCGATTAATTCCATCGATCGTGTCTTTTCGAGAAATCCATCAAATTGCAAACACGACAATACAGAGATTACGACTGTTAGAATGAATTAAGACTAATCTGGAGCAGAACGTTCAGCATCAAAAATTGAATTTCTGTTTGACTCTCGCAGCCCGAGATCGCAGCAAAGGGGCCCAGCGATCGATATCGCTGCGAACGACAAGCAAATTGGGTATTTTCCCGTTTAATTCTGTGCTCCGCCTGCACCGTTTTCCCCAGTCATTCGAAACTGGAATGTATGCTACGATAAAGAGCACGAAACCCCCGCGGATGGACGATCGTTTCCAATTTCCGACGTAAACGGAGATCGAGACACAGTCTCACATAACCCCCCCCCCCCCCTCCACCCCAAGAAATGCTAGAACCCCGTGTGTTCGTGGCGAATTAAACGAATCCGCCGAAATCCTTTAACCATCCGCAGAATTACAATCGCCGTGCTCCTTTGAATTTCATTCCCCGGCTCGGCCAGCGAGTCTTTATCCGTTTCCGTTGTTACGGGTGAAATGTCGTAACTTGAAATAGATTTACAAACGAGGATGACGTTTTCCATACCGATGAAGCCTCCTAAAGGAGTATCCTCTCTGTCGCAAAAACTGTCGCTCTATTATTTCTATGACGATGGTCAAAAGCGTTTCAGAACTAATAGCGTGCGCCATGATTAAAGTTCTCAATGTGACCCTCCCCCGCGGTGATTAAAAACGAAATTTGTGTTCTGCCAGAGACAGAGTAGTCGCGCAGTCGGAAAACGGAATAAAACGGTCGCGTAATTTATTCACTGCGATGAACACGCTCTCGCGAAAATATATAAGCCGGAGGAAAATTGCGACGACGTACAAACGTCTAATAAAAAGCCACGAATTAATTCGTCTATCTGCTCGGTGAGAAAAACGGACTGCACTCACCTTTATGCACATTTACCGTGTGCGCAAATCGTCTGATAAAGACGATACATTCGCTTATCGTGTCAGTGATGAAAATGGACTGCGACAGTCTTAGAAATGCCATTAAATTTTCTAAATTCCTTGTATCATTTGGTACTTCTCCCAATCATTGAAGATCGCATAAAAACACACAGATCATAAAACGTCTTTCCTCTTTTCCGCCTCATGAACGTCATTTACATAAAACCGAAGCACACGAGGTTGTCTGAAAAATTAAATAACAAGGATCGCCCGAGGTAATATTTAATTTGGCGGAACGCTGCTCGGTCGCGACCATGAGGGGTTAATTTATGCTATCTGAGCGCCGGATCGAAGACGTAGGACTATAATATCGGTCACGGGCTCAATGTAGCCTTTTCCGTCGACAATTGCGAAGTAAACGAGCGGAGGCTCGAATGCCGTGGCAAAATCGAGTCGCAGGGGAACGCGGGGTATTTTAACGAAGTATTTATCGGCTGGATCGCGGCGATCGAGCGATTGCATCCTGATTCTCTCGATCGTCGGACCGTAAAACCGGAGGCTGTGCGTTGCTTCGCGCGCTCCCCGAATTACAGAGACTCGAGGAAATTAAGTAGTCTTAAGTGGGTATAATTTGCGCGGATAAATTTCGCGATAACAATGCCAACGTGGATGGAAATGCAATTTCAAGATGGCGTGTGATCTACGCTAGCCGATTGACCGTGTTTCGATTGTGCTTTTTATTTTTCGCTCGATATTCTGTCGCTCCTTTCTTCTTTGCCTCGTAATTATTGCACCGTTCATTCCGCGCATCCATAAAGGAGCACAAGCTCTCGCGAAGTTTAATACAACTTTTAATTCACATTAAGCTTACCGAGGCCATTAATTAGGCGGAATAAACTTCCGATTCAGAAAGCCGGAAAGAAATATGAAGAAACACGTCTCGAAAGTTTTTAATCAGTGTGTAATGAACCGAGGCGCGGGGAGATCCGCCATTATAGCGTTTGACGTTGTTCGAGGCTCCAATGTTATTCGTTATAATATTATTCCAAGATTTGCGCGCACTTATGCTCGCGACCGCCCATTTATCTCCGCGATATTATTATTCACTTCCGGAATTCATGCTATCCTAGCATTCATCGACTTCCGACGCTCGAAACTATCGCGCGCAATAAATTATTCATCCTATCCAACATGGCTGACGCTGATCCTCGCCGGCTCGGTTTAATGTAATATAATATTAAGCTACAGTCTGTTCGGAATGCTTGTGTGGGACTTAGCACGTACACATAGTTGATCATATCATATTTTAATGTTTCAATATTATACGAAGCTTGGCGTTAAATGTTTTAACCTAATGTCGACCCAAAGTGTCCCTATCTGTTTCTTCGGCACCTGTAACACGAATTCAATTTCACATCTGCAATTTTACTGACTCTAGAACGGTTGAGCAATAGTACATGAGTAATTGTGCTTACGCGTAACTGTGCCGTTATCGATGAATCAGTAAATCAGTAAAATAATGAACTATTGATGGAAAAATTCATTCTCCAGAAAAGTGAATTCAGTCGGGCGGCGAAACTGTAAACATTTCTTTTAATTACACGGGAAATTGATTTTCGTGCACAATAACTCGATTTGTGTTACATTTTCCGAGAACAAAGATGTCGAAAATGTGCAGCGACATTGTTCGCACAAAAATAAATTCCCAAACAAATTGGCGTCACGCATTTTTGCAGAGGTACAATCAATACACAGTAAAGAACGCATAGGGCCATAATGTTAACGGTGAACGAGCCGTGAAAAGGACGTGGAACTTTTCTCGAAAGAAATTGAAAGGTTGTCCAGAGTAAAACTGGAGGACCCAGCGTGTGAATCGCAAGCGATCGAAGCCACTGGCTGCGAGCTACGCGAGAGGTTATATTCATCCCCTTGGAAAAGAAGAGAACAGCGTCAGCTCTGGCAAGAAGACCGGCCATAGTCGTGCAGATAAAAGTGAAACCTTCTGTCCCCCGTTCTCTCCCTCCTTTATTTCCCTCCAGCTACCCTCCGACAATGTTTACGAGCAGATAAGCATTTACATTTCACCCCGGCGAATGCGATTTACTTATTGCGATGGTTCATTGCTGCTCAGTAGCCGCGCTTCGAGTCACTCGTAATCTCGCGCGGAAATATGGGCTGGTTTCACCTGAAAGGGGCCGGATCTCCATGAAAAAGCGAGTCAATTCTAAAAGGAACTTCCTGGCAAGTGTCTGCGAGAAACGCCATTGTGAAGCCTTTCTGGATTCAACGGAGCCGAACAGTTTCCATCCTGAAATCGATGCAAACTGTTGTCTTCCGTTTTCGAGAAACATTCTCCGTTCAGTGTTTAACGACTACACAAGCGACACAATTATCAGTGTAGCTTCAAACGTTAATGTTTGTAGACTGCGGATTTTACGCGCTTCTGGCACAAATCGATGAACGAAAACAAATCGGTGAATACATTACAAGCGTTTAAGCATGATGTAACATTATTTTCGATTTATCAATTATTTAAAGAAGAAGTACATTACAAGCCGATTTTGGTGAACCTTATGTGGGATACAATTCTTCGAAAAATAGTTGACACGTGTTTTTTTTTATCGGCAACCATCCACTTTGAAGGGGTGAAAACAGCCTTCAAATTTGGGGGTCAAAACTACATTTTTTGAGATCAAAACTGTTGTCAAATTTTTCTTGCACAACTACATTCCTCATTAGAAAACACAAAATTTAACCAAAAAATGTGGTTTTGACCTCCAAGAACTATATCTCACATAAGTTTTATGAAAATCGGCTTGTATCAACTATGTTCCCTTCATAGAAAGAACGCGTTGAAAAATCTGCATGAAACTGAATAGCAGGTTCAAGCAATTTTTGTGAAGTTAGCAGAATGCGTTCACTAGTCAATGTAGAACTAAACGGAACGGAGACGAAATTCTTCCGAAGTAAAAAGAACGGCTTGAAAGCCCGTATAAAAATAAATGGAACTGTTGAAAAACCGCGTCGAAGAACAATTTTTACGATACAAAATCGAACCCCGGTAGCTGACCGTTGACAGGCATCCGCGTAAATTGCAAAATTGCGAGCCCGCGACGAATAATTCAACGTTTCCCCAGTGTTAACTGCGATCCCAGCGACGGTCGCTGGGAAAGAATAGATCCGACGAGATTAACATAAGACGAGATAGCTCGGAGGTAAGAGGATTTCCAATTCGAGTAATGAAAGTACTCGATGCTAGATAAATAGACGTCAAAGCGGAGCCGGATGAGCACGAGGACGTAGAGGCAAGAGTCCTCGCGTATGTTCACCCGGTAACTGAATGTCAAAGGTTTCTTCGACGATCCATTGATACATTCGAAGATGAGCACACGGCAAGGGGGGACCGGCTTCCTCCTCCGTCTGAAACGTTATAGAAATACAGGGTCGGGGTGAGGGATAGTCATTTTTAGCGATTGGAAATCTTGAAATTGAGCCTGCATTCACCGGGATTCTATTTCGCGATTAGACTGTTTATCTTTCTGAGAGTTCCCGGGGAAAGGGGCATCCCGGCCCCGCGTCGAAACGAGAAATATTTCCTCGGAGAATCGCGGCCAGAAGCAACCGTCTGGCTCTCCTTTGAACAATCATCCGCCGGCAACCGTTCTCTGTTCCATTCAAATATTATTTTGTTCCTGCGCGGTGAAAAATTCTTCTTCCGAGATTTCGCTCATTCGAGAACTTGTGAAACCAACTTTAAAAACTTCTCGCGAGTTTAACGAAGTCTACCGTCCTATTCGCGTTTTGTGTCTTTAATAAAGGTAACGGGAACTGTTCAGCGAAAGCAGCTGTTTGCAAATCGCGCATTGAAATTGAGCTTGGAAGTTACGCAATTTTCGGAATTGATCAAAGGAATTTTTTGAATGATACTAAACTTGACAAGTTAAAACTTGAAACACTGAACATATTAGCACGGAAATTCATTTTATGCCTTTATTTATTTATTTCATGCACGTCCAATAGAGACAAATAAGCGAAGCCATTCAAAGAGCATTTAAGAATATTATTGCATAATTTTCTTTCTAAAAGAAGAAAAATCATTCTAACTCATCGTTAATAATCATCGTAACTGACTTAGAAACATAATTTTCTATCAATGTCCACGGTGGGTTATTAATTAAATATAATGTTGGTAGAGAAAAATGCGAAGGTATGATTAATGCTCCAGTATTTTTTAATACAGTATTCGCAATTTTTGCCCCGACCATCGTCGCTTCGTGAAAATATAAATTTCCATAAATATTCCCCGGGGTCCGTCGGGTATCAGCGCTAAGAAGCATCGTTAAATAAATAAATGGCACAAAGAGATAAACGGCGCGAAATGCAGAGCAATAGAGTCCCCCAATATGAACAGTAACATAAATCCGCGCGAGCTCGCAACGCGTCCTGACGGATGAACACAATTCCGAGTCGTATAGATCCTGGCGGAGCGACGCGGTCAAATCTACATTCCGAAAGATTAAGCAAACACATTTCTCCCCGTGATCAAGACCGATCCACCTATTTTTTCATTTTGCCATACGCTACTCGAACGCCGCCTCATCCCAGGAAACACGATCCCTTAACGATTCCCTTGAGTCGCTCACGAATGTACTGTAACGAATGTACGAATGTAATGTAATTATTTTTGGCAAGAAAATGTCCAATCACCAAAATTTATAATTCATCTAAAAGATCCATTGATTCGTCTTTCTTAAACTTCACCTCCCGAGACCAAATTTTTTAAACTTTTTTAGAGATAATCTTGTATATCTTGATGAGAAAATGCCAAAAGTCGAAGTTTTAATGCGAGGAATTCACTGTTTCAAAAGTTATGCGTGTTTAAAAATGAGCGATCTTAAGCTTTTTCGATAGACAAGGGGGCGTCGTCCGTAGAGCTAGAATCTAACATAAAAAACTTGTAATTTGTTGACAGAGTGCACTAATATTTTCGAACAAGTACATTTCAAAAGATCGTCTCATAATTTTCCGGAACTTACGTTCGTTGGTTTCTGAGTAATTATTTCTTCGACCAAAATTCGATTCGAATAACGCGCAACACTAGCAAAGTTGCATGACACTCGCATTATAGATAGGACTTTGCATTCGGGTGGCAACGGTGCCAGAACTATGTTGCGAGTTTTGCGAATGCGAACGCGCCCCGGAGGCTTCTGAGGTATCAGTTGGTAGCTGGTTCTATTATGGAGCCACGTCGTCTGAAACTTTTACGAATTAAACGGTTCTCGGCCGGGCTTCTCCTCGCGAGACAAGCACCGTGCGGTGATTGATTCTGGTCCGCGCGTCGATGACTCCGGCAAACATCAATTACCGATATATGCGTGTATACAGGGGCATATACCGGAGTCGGTGTCCTGCGGCGGAAGTTCCGCGACGCGGTGATTAAATCTCCCTTTCCACGGTGGCCGGCAACTATTTTCGGATACAATATGAATCCGCGAGATTTATATTCGAAACGCGGCCAGCCGCGCCGCACCGGTTAGTTTTATTTACCGCGCGCGTTGCCGATGAATATTGCCGGATAAACAACGGGACTGGGAAATGAGTGGTAATACCGTACAACAATTAAACGTCGCGGTAATCGCGCTGCGAGAAAAGCTGACACTGTCTTCTGTCTTCTCTCGAGATGTTCTATTTCTTCTGCTGATACATTGTTAAATATCTGTGGTATTTTTTGTACGTTTGATTCGTGGTTATTTATCCTTCGATATTTATTGTGGCTGTGCGAATGAATAATCTAAGTAACTTTACCGTGAATTTTTAGGCGAATTCAATATTTTGTTAATTATTTTGTAAAGGGTGGAATGAGGGAAAATTTTTCTGAAATGATCGGAGAGTTTCGAACGCTTCAAGAATAGAGTAGAAACGTTGCCGATGGTTCTGCTTCGTTTTTAACACATTTCTTATGCAAAATAAAAGTACTAACTTCCAGGTACAGGAGCAACGTAGGCATTTATTTCTGTTCTTAATTATTTTCTTGTGTTGAAAACAAAAGTATTTTCAAATCCTTTAAATGCCTTCACACTTTTGTTTGATACGTTCATTTTTGGTATGAGTTCATTCATTTGGCAGTGTAGTTGACAGTCTTCCAGCAGATTAAGTGTTAAGAGCCAAGGGTGGTCACGTGACTTTTGCAGAGACAGCAGATCAGTAACTGCTGCATAATTTCCGTTCACAGTCTTTGGCCATTGACTTAAGATCCGACGGGTCTTAAGTCTGTGACTAAACTTGTCACATTTTTTGCTCTGTATGACCGATATTATGAATTCTGATCCAGAAGCGTGCTTCAAATTTTTGGCTTCATTTCGCAGAGAATCGCGACAAAATATAGCTCAATTTGTAGCTGGAGATATTTTCTAGCGCGCGCTATTCTCGACTTTATCCAGAAAACTCATCCAATGGCATACAAATGCTCGGATTCCACGGCATGCACATCAACAATTTTTGGCCTACTTCTAACTCTTATATTACCAAATATCTGCATAATCTCGTCAGCTCAGGATCAGCGCGCGCTAGATTGAACCTTCCTCTTTCGAACGAGCCCTTTACCAGCGAAAAATATTCTCATATAAGGACGAACAGTTAAGATACGTAAAACCTATTTTTGTCTGTAACGTGGTCACTCTACCTTATCGCGAATGTAGGGAGTCTTGGCTTTTAGCTAGCCTTATCTACTGTAGCAATTTGAGAAAGGAGGGAAAATGACGATTTGTTCAATTGAACAAATCGTATTCGGTAATTTCTGCTTCACGGTAGAGAGGATAGTCAACTAGACAATAGCTAAACCTCGAGTCTTCGGATAAGCGAGCAGGGATAATGATCGGTCGGATAAAGCGAGCAGAATAGCGCGAACAAGTTCATAGATAGATAGAGAGAGAGAGAGAGAGAGAGAGAGAGAGAGAGAGAGAAAGAGAGAGAGGAAGGGAGAGAGATTGCAGAAGCGGCTGTATTTATCGTCGGGATGCTGTATGGTAACTGTGTCCCGTTCCACCAGCGAAAGGATTCGTCGCTGCAGGTATAACACTTGCGCAGACCCGGCGCTGCGGGAATAGATGGTAGGTGATGATTACAGGTTTGAAAAGGAGAAGCGCGGCGGACGCATAACAACAAGCACCGGCATCGACACGCGCACGGGTTATAAAATATACGGAACGAGCTGTTATTCCTGACAGTTATCCCTCGTCGACGACCAGCAGGGGGAACAAGAATGCGGATCGGTGTGTATGTGTGCGTGGATTTTGAAAGGTGGACGCCGCCGCGCCGCTCAGCCCTAGCTTCCTCGCATAGCGCCGCATTGTCAGCCGACTATACTATTTACCTATTATCCTGTTGTCGAATTAATTAAACGTAATTCCTTCGCCTAATTGGGGAGTGGCCTGTTTGGCCGAGGATCTAGCGAGTTGACTGTCTAATGAGCTATGTGTTAATAATGGTTGTTGGATTTCTGATGTTTGCGCGAATGTTCCAAAGAGAACTCCGAGGAACGCACCGAGCATTAGATTTGATTAGGGTAAGGAATCAATTAGGTTTTTACCGAATTTAGGTTACGTTCTTCTGATCCATCAATCTTGTTCCCCGTTGTCCATTCCTCAAACCTTATTCTTTTATCTAATTTTAAATTGTGCGTTCATATGCAATAAATTCAGTTTTGCTACATTTTTAAATCTAGCGTAACTGGAATTTCAGTTCAGTATAATTTTCGAACGATTGTTACAGGAAGAAGAAAGTGTCGGGATAATCTCATGGAATCCTTATATTGATCTTAATTAACCTCGCACAGTCTTTAGCCGCGGGTAATTAACCTGAACTTAAACTACTCTTACGCAGGCGAGGAACGAAGCTTCCATTAAACAGATTAATTTTATCCTGCAAATAACTTCAACACTCTCTTCGAAAAGTACCTCTACCCACTCTGGGATTTTAGAATCGTTTATGGAATACAACGTTTTAAAAATAATTCGACCCCTATCCAATTTCTTTTTCTTCTGGAAAATTATGGACAACCAAGTTATACCATATTTCGGTTTGAAGGAAATTAATAACATACATAGTTACTAGTAGTTATTAGTATAAATTGCAAGAGATCGGGGCCAGATACACATTTAATTCTTTTTTGAATACAGCGATTTCTCTGTATATGTCGCCAAGGCCTGGATGATAAACGTCGCGGAATTATCCCCACTACCGCGGGGTATACTCCGTGAGGAGCCTCGAATTTCGAGAGGCCTCGGACGCCTCGGAGTGTAAACATAACACGGCTCGAGTATGTCTCCTGGACGATACTTTTGGACTTTTTTTTAGCATTTAGAAGAATTGGTTTACCGAATGACGTGCAAAAAAGATTTTGAAAAAATTGCAATTGCTATGAATGATAATAGAAAATAACAAAGGCTCTATCCAAAACTTTCTTATTTGAGCCTGTAATGAAAATTTAAAATATGCGTTTTGCATACTTTACTGAAAAATCCAGGATTTCCACCAGTTTTAACTATTTGTAGCTCGTGTGTCTATTAATCGATTTCGATGAAATTTTCATCACGTGTATAACTAACATAGGACTATACGAAACGCAAATATTTTAAATTTTCATTACAGGCTCAAATAAAAAGGTTGTAAAAAGTGTCATTTTTATTTTCCCATGTAATTCTTACCAATTGCAATTTTCTCAAAATCTTTTTCGCACATCATTTGGAAAACCAATTCTCTTAATCGCTCGAAACAAGTCAGGTCCTTTGATGCAATTTTAAAAAAGTTATGCTTTCCTATAGAGCGTTCGAATACTTTGGTGAACCTGTGTATACGAATAAGTGTTCTCCTGCTGGGGAGTTATAACTAATAAAGAAGGAAATCACGGGACAAGTGGCTGGAGCGTCCAAGTTCCAGAGAGCCAATTCTCGATAAATCGGAAAAATTCATTTCTCCCCGTAGCAGTTCGTAATTACAGGCGGTGTGAAAGCATGGTGCGAATCATTCGCGATCGTATCGATGCAACAGATATACTCGGCCGTAAACGCGCGGAAAAGGACGCGAATAGGATAATTCTTAAAGGAAGCGGGACCACGAGGGAGAACGGCAGACACCGGGGGAAAAGCATTTCCCGCAAAGTCGTAAACTGCGAGCATAGAATGGACCGGTTTTTTCCCGGGAGATCTTCTTCTTCTTCTTCTTTTTTATTGACCCGCTTTGCTGGATCCACGACGGGTGGTGGTGGATGGGAGGCTGTATTCTTCGCCTTCTTTTCGCCACTTTATTATTCCGAGATCGGTGTGGCTGTATTTATCGCTGACGGAAGTTCGACGAGGAGCGACGAGGCGCGAAGCTGAAACTGATTGCGTTGGCGAAACAAAACCGTGGGAAACAAAGAACAGTGGCGGAGCGGGGTGGACGCTGCGAGAAGCGAGAGGGGAAACGGCAACAGAGAGAGAGAGAGAGAGAGAGAGAGAGAGAGAGAGGGGGGGGGTGAGAGGGAGGTTGGATCGGCTAGAAAATTATCAGCCCGGAATCTAACGCGTTATGAAAGTCAGGTTAAATTCGGACGGGGACAATGAATCACCATCGAGGTGTTAAACTAATAGACTGGTCAAATGCACAGGACGCGCCCGGTGTCAAATAAATTTTCCTTTGGCGCACGGATACCTCTGTCAACTGGCAGAGGCGACCGTGCTGCACGGCAGCGTGCGCCATTATTCGAATCCTTCGGATACAAACGCGTCTAATATAACATTTCCACCGGTGCTCTGCACGTGGAGTTATTTATCGTCCGGTATTTATGCGTTTACGTTCCTTGAAAGTTTCGTTTACATCCACTGTGGACTAATGCAATCGTGATAACGTGATTGGAGAAGTAATGGACTCTCTTTCTCTGTACAATAATTAGGTTTAACTTTATCACTGGTCTGCGGATTTGATGCACCTATGACAAAAATGTGTTAATCAAGCACAGAACGGTATATTAGAAACGTTTAAGAAGAAACGTTAGATTATTTCCAGCTTATTAAAGTAACTGAAGGATGAAGTCATTTTATATTGAACTCCTGTTTCTTGCAGATCATTGTTATTCTGCGTGAAGATCCGTAACCTAGTTACCGCCAATTTCAATACCGATCCCTAAACAATCAGAATACAATATCGAGTGTTAGTTTTCGAGGCACGAGGAGCCGTTAAACGTATCGATCTCGGTCGAATGCGATCACCGATCCTCGATGACGAGGATTAAGGAGCCGGCAACAGGATAGCGACAAAAACAGGCTGGCCCGGCGCGAACGTGCAATCATCTAGCGCCGCGAGTAGGCTGTCAAAAGCAGGGACCCGATGTAATCGAACGGTCGTCGGCCACGGTCGAAATTACACGCCAGATACCAAGAAGTAGTCAGCTCCGGATCGATGACGGGCATCAACGGGCAAAGAGAGAGAGAGAGGGGGTGGGAGTCGTTTCCGTTCCAAGGGATATCCGCCGATGTCTGACAACCTTTCATTCACGGGCCGCGTTTCCTTCGAGCTCGAAGAGATACGCTCTCGTTCCGTCCGTTGCGGCCATTTAGCCTATCAAACGGAACAGATCTGACCGCGTGACACGTAAACGATCCGGCAATTAGCGAGTATCAGCAGCGGTGGCCGCGAAGGCACGATCCACCACGATAATCCACCGTACCCGAAATTCCATTAGAACCCGGCCCACGGCCGTGATATTATCGTCGAGCTGCTCGTTCGACGGAAATTTCTTAGTGGCCCGCACCAACTTCAAGGACTATCCGTCGAAACCAACTTTCTCTTTGGTGGTTTTCGCCAAAGGGTCGATCATCGTACATCCTGCATCGGTAACTCCTTAATTGAGCAAAAAAATTTGTTCAAGGTTATGTATTTTGAGATTTCAAGGTCATCGAAGTTTTTTTTTAATGATATATTCTTATTATCGGTATACGATAGCCGAGGTGAAGAAGAATCCAGTGACCAGTAATATTATGACCTTGACGTGACCTTGAGTATGAAAAATTCAACAAGAGCACCAAATTACATAGCATTTAGATGGAAGTAAAAAACTTTGTAAGATCGAAAACATGAAATGGACGTGTAAGCGTCAAATTACAATTCCTTGCAGAAGTGCAGTTAAAAACGACAAAATTCTTCTGTGTCCATTCATCCGTCTGCATCACGAGGAAAATGATCTCGGAGAGTTGCCATCAGAAACAAAGAAAAGCTGATTCATTCGTGAGGACTTGAACGGTTTCAATCGTGCGAGGACTAACAATAACCCAACCAAGCACTAGAAGTAAGTACGTTCAGTATTAATTAAATATCGATGTCGAAACCTCAGAGTCGATTTCCGAACGAATTTGCTTCCGAAACACAGTGTCCAATTTCTCGAATATCCTGTCGTTTATCCGGACAATAATTTCCAGCAAAGTTTGAACCCATTTCCAGCAGTTCCCGCGACCAGATATTCGCAGAAATCATCGAGCGCGTCATTCCGTTCGAACAAACGGCATTACACCCGGTTCCCTCTTCATCGCCTAATAGTTAGAATATCATCGGAGCTGAGGCAGCTCGCTCGCAGCCAGCTCATTCGCAGCGCTAAGGATCCGATTACAATTTCACACTCTCTCCCCCCTCCCCCAATTTAAATTTACCATCAAGTTGCAAATTGTTCCAATTCCGGTGGATCCGCGGGAATGAAAACATCACGCGGCGGGCTACATAGAAATTCGCTGTATTACACAGTATTCGACAGGGGCGAGCATGGAGGATTGCCGGAACGCGATTGCTAACGAGCGGCCGATTGTTGCTCGCTCCTGGTACATACACTGGCGAGCGTGTGGAGGTAGTGTTCGCTCCGTAACACTGTCAAAAAATTTCGCGTTCTAAAGTGACGGCGTACGAAGGAGCCTGCGGGACGAGTATGCTCGTCCGGTAAATACAGGTATCTCGTGTGGCTAGAAAGGGGGTGGAGAACAGATATCGCGTCAGCGTTTCATTTTTTCTTTTTCACTGCCACGCGGAATTTACATCTCCGGCAGAAGCATTTAATCAGCTGGTGCCCAGGGCAAAATGGAATTTAGTGGTGCTTTAAAAGGCCGTTCTCGCTTGGAGGGGGCGAGGAAACGGGGGAGGGAGAGAGAGCCAGTCGAAACGAGGCCGGGGTTGAATGACGAGGAGAAGAGGGAATGCTTCGCCGCGCGAGAAGAGAGCCAGCCAGCCCATGCCGGAGTTTCGAACACTGGCCTGTCGCTTGGCCACGGATATTCGAGATCGGCGGTAGCCAATGCCACTCAACAGCTTTGTTGAATTTCACGCCATTTGAGTAAATGGGGGAGCAGATCAAACAGTTCCCGATATTTTGTAGACCCATCCTCGCGCCGCTGCACACACACACCCCCGGCCACCTGGAACGCAAATGACGACGGCATCAATGCCATCAGCTACAGCATCAACGACACAATGTGCAGGCCCCCCTCTTGTTGACGTTTTCCCTCTCGCGTGTGCTGCTCCCCCGACGGTACGCAATGCTACGCAACGCCACCCAACTCGACGCGATGCGACAGCATGCCTCTCGCACCATCGACACCTCGATAACCACCTACCAATCGGTCCTCTTTTTGTCTGGTTCGGTCCACTTTGTACCGGGAACCATCCACCAGCCTGACACTCCACGGCCAGTTTCACCGAGTCCAGTCATAATTACTAGTACCATCTCCTGTGTAGCCTTGGCCGATCCAGGCCAATCTACAATCAACGCGTCGGCAAATAACGGAGACGCGATTTCGTGGACAAACGCGCCACCGATAGCCAGGCCGTTTTTTTCATCGGAAACTATCGGACTCAGTCGTGTTTCTTTTGATCTAGCCTATTTCTGATTGCCCGTCCTCCGCGTTCTATGCAAAATGTAATTCCGTCATATGGTGTGCTTTCTGATAGAGTGTCTCGCAGTGACAGTGGAAGCAGGAATAATTAGGTAGCGCAACTTTAGAATGGCGGAGAAAATATTTTTTGGCAGGAGTGTGCTCGGACAGTGGCGCGTTTGATATTATGGGTAGAGCTTCACTGCCAAAAATTGTCAGGGGCACATGTTTCAGGGACCTGGAGACGACTTGGAGGACCCTGGTGGACTTCGTTGGATTAGGTGTGGATTAGGTTTGGATCCGCTCTGAATCACCCCCTTCTCCTGAACCCTTCCCATAGCATGGACTCCTCCCTGCCCTGGATTTTTCCCCTCCCTGAATCCCTGCTTTCCCTAAACCGTAGCCTAGTCCCTTCCCTAATCTCTAGACCCTTTCCCAGTCCCTGAAGCCTACTTTTCCCCGATACCTGCACCTCCCTGATTCACCCCCTTCTCCTGAACCCTTCCCATAGCATGGACCCCTCCCTGCCCTGGATTTTTCCCCTCCTTGAATCCCTACTTTCCCTAAACCGTAGCCTAGTCTCTTCCCTAATCTCAAGACCCTTCCCCAGTCCTTGATTCCATCCCTGTCCGCTTCTTAGTTTCCTTCGGCATTTTATTCTCCAAGTTCATGGTCTTAATTACTTCCCTAGTACTTTCTGATCCTCCCTACGCCCTTACTGCTCTGCCTAGTCTTCCTGTCATTCTCTCTCGTGTACTCGATCATATCTCAGACAGATTACTTTATCTTCTACCGTCTTCCTGCTAGCTTCCGCCTCGGAATACATCGGCTCTCCTTAAAAATTGAACTGAAAACATAAAAGAATAAAATAGAAAAGACAAGATCCGTACATCTGATGGTGCACCATCTATCCACTTGGTAGCTAAGTTTCTCCAGCTCGTTTTCTTTCGTGTTCCAGCAATAAGCGACGGCGGATCGTTATCTGGATAAACGGGGGGTCGCGAGCGTGACGCTGATCGAAGACCGATTTACGATCGACCGGTGATTAATACTCGTGGCGCGGCGCCTCCGCGTCGTGCCCGAGGTTCGAAACGGTTACCAAACCGCTTCGCGCCCCGGCTGTTGGACACGTAATATCCGGTGACCGGTGACACATTATACGTTTCCGCGTGATTTAAATAATGACAATAATGTCGACTAATTATGGCGCATAATTGCCGGGCCATTGTTCCATTGATAATATAATAGAGGTGGCGCCCCCGGTGCCGTATGCCTCGAATCGGTACGATTCGTTGCGATGTATTAGTTTTCATAAACACGTCGCACCGTGCTCGGTTATTGCGACGTTAAAGGAGATCGTTCCGGATAAATCAACCATAGGACATGATTTCATTTGTTCTGTGATCCATGGCACGCCTGTACATGGGTACTCCTCCCCCCAGTAACGGTATTGTAAAATACAGATCTGGCTCGAGGATGGACTAGTCCGTTTCCTATTACCTCCATCGAACGGCAATACACTATTGCTTTGATGAATTGGTAGCATAGTTTCACAGTGGAAATCTCCTGGAATTTTCACGTCGCTCAAATTATAATGATCATCAGACTGCACACATTTCTATGAATATTATACAGCAAGAAAACCTGTCGACAGTCGTAATAGGTATATTAATCAAACATTTTTACCAGATCCATCTCACTTCTCTCTGCAAAATATTAATTTCGATTTACCGAATTAGCAACGCATGTAAAGTTCTTCAAATTCGGCTACAAACATTTGCGTGAAATTGACGTATTTAAATTTCCAAAGGTACGAACACGGAATTTCACAGTCAACAGTACATCGGTAATTGGTACATTGAATTTCTAACAAATTCTGAACTGCAACGGAATGAAAGTATATTCCCCCACCCCCAGAAAAGTAGATTAAAAAATTAAACAGAGAAACAAACAGCGAAACTCTTGTAACTGGAATTAAACTCCATCTATTCCCTTATGTTTTTCAAAACTGGCGAATGGTGTTGCGGAATAAGAACAAAAATTACTAAAGCTGCACGCTCTTGAAACGCAACGGAGGGTATATAATATATTAAACAATGCAGAATGTTGCTGATTAAATCTTAGTACCTCTGAACGAGTTACGTCCAACACAGGTTTATCATCGATCGGGCTAGTCATTCCATAAATTTTTGTACAGTGAATTCTTGATATATGTCAACAACACATATACATATGTCGTCCAGGAGACATAACAGAGCAATGTTATGTTAACCGATGCCTCTCCATCTTCGCGGCCCCTCATGGGGAATACCTCGCGGTAGTGGGGATAATTCCGCGACGTTTATCATCTTGGCCTTGGCGACATATATAGAGAAATGACTGTCGCCGATAGAAAAGAAATGACAGAAACTGCATATTTTTAATAGGCGACAACAACCATACAATTTGTAAAAGAGTGTAAAATGCCGCCTAATATATCGTAACATGTATCACTCGAATAAAATAACGTTCACTGTTTATCACCCATATTTTCGAGATGCAAAGAAAGTTACAAAAGCTGCATATTTTAAGAATCTAACGACGAGAACATAATTTGCAAAAGGGTGTTACACGCTGCTTATTAAATCGTAGCACATATCACTCGAATAAAATAACGTGCACCGTTTATCATTGATCATGCCTGTCGTTCCGTAGATTTTTGCGGCCGATACCTTCGCCGGAGTATTTTCGCACTAATTAACATGGACACGCTTATACAGATTTTATCGCGGACGCGACAGCGGTATACGCGTTCCCGGCAAAGCTACATTTCACGATGATCTACGTTCCATTTAATCGAATTAAATAACGTTCGCGATTTCGGAGAGTGAGAGAGCCAGAGAGAAAGAGAGAGAGAGAGAGGGAGAGAGAGAGAGAAAGAGAGAATAGTACGGGCAAATTCATCGAATTCGAATAAGCGAATCGATTAATTTCCATAATTATTTCTTCATTATGAAAACAGTTACGTTCCCTGGGAAACGTAAACCGTTGCGTTCGATCGGCTGGGAGCTCGTTACGAAAGATTCAGCCGGCTGTACTTACATATTTCTTACCGTTTTATATGAATCTAAAATTTTAAGGTTATGTACAAAATAGATGTCAGAAATAGACAGTATTTATTATAATTTACTATATAACATAATTCAAGATTTTTTAGTGGAAGCTTAAGAAATTCTTCAAAATTTGTTATAGATAGGACACATGTTTCAAAATAATAATTTTTAACTAATAAGTTTTAATTTTATGTAACGATTATTTTAATTTATATTAACGAGTGTTTCTACTTTATGCTACTAATTTTTGTTTTTAATTATATTAACAAGTAAGGTAAACAATAAATGAAACTTGTCAGTCACTGGGACGTTTACCTTAAAAGTCTTGTTTAAATCCTGTTTAGATAGATCGGATCTGCTTCGTCTGGTTTTATTTTAACACGTTGATGGTTGTGATGATGGTAACCACAGAAATTAGATAAATTCATTATTAAAATTATTAAATTTCTACGAGGAGACATTAGAGTCACTAGTTGCAGTAACCTCTACGTGGTGTGACACGGAAAATTTGCATTGCTTTACACTTAAAGCGATGCAAATTTGAGATTAGCTGCAAGATTAATAGTATCCTTTAATGTGTCGTATTATCTTAATATTTTACTGATGTTCGTGTTCACAACCTACGATGCAACGCTGACTCTTTTACAGTGCACTAAGTCCTTCTAACACAGTGGATTACTGAAAATATTCATTTTATTCTTTAACATCGAAAATATGCAATTCGTAACTGGCAGAAAGTAATAACCAGATCGTCGATATTGATACACTCGCAGTATGTTTAACTGCGTGAAACAAATTAAAAAGAATGTTTTTATTACTTCGAATACATCGATGCTATTTATACAAAAAAATAAATTTCCATTTGACGTCGACCTTTGGGAATTTATTTATTCAAACTGGATGCTGTGCCGGTATCAACGACTTTAATAATTCTGCCAAAAATGTTTATAAAAATCGTGTGACGGATGTCCGTCCGATATATACTAGTATGCTATACAAGTTACAAACGTAGTTAGTATACATGCACTGTGTGTAATAAAATAAAAATAGTCACAGCCGTCCATTACTTTTGGAATTAGGAAAATAACCTTTTGGATTTTCACACACAGCGTTTATGTAACTAAGTTAATTTAAACGCGAGGCGAGAGCACACACATAGAATAGACAGTCCCTAAATAGCCCAAGAGCTATTCCAACAAAATGTAATCGCTTATGTTTTATTTACAAGTCGAACTTTTGCGATTATCCAATACTTATGCAACGACCAAATATTCTACGTAAAACGTGTTTTAGAATATTATAAAGTCGAAAATCCAAAAAATTAAGGAGAAAAAGGCCGGTACATAAACAACCATTCCAGAATGAGGCAATTCGCTTCAGTAGCTACGAGAGAGATACCTGTTTTCCCATAGATTCTCCTCTCTAATGAGCCATCAGGTTCGTTCGAAGCCTATGATTCGATGAAATGATGAATATTAACTCCAGACCGGATTCCACGGATCCATAGCAATTCGATTCCAAACCGGCTGTCACGCATAAATCAGGAAAATCGTCGGGGTAAACCGCTCCGCCTTTCAGTTAGCCTAATAACGAACCACGTGTACAGTATACACTGTAAAGTAGCCAATAACAATCCGTCAAAGGCACCGACGCCATAGGAAACACGAATAGTTCTCTTATCTGGCCGATGACTAGAAATCGACATAGATCTCTCCTCTACATCCCTTTTTATGGATCCCGAACGAGTCGGTTAAGATTCTTTAATTAAATCGTTCCACGTTTATACCGCTAATAGACTGACTAACCGATGGCCACGCTGATAATCACGGAATTAAATTGTGGTACATAATTATATACTAATCGCCGTGCCTTACCATTCGCCGCGCAATTGACATTATCGTAAACGTATGGTAATGCGTGTAATTCTGGCTGAACTGTTTCGTCTCGTTTATGGACGATTTTGGGTTGCATTAATGCAATTATTATTTTCATTGTTATTGATGAAGTGCCGTATATCTTCTCTGGTATCTTCATTCGATCGGTTCTAGTGTTGAAAATTGAGATCTCATGGTTTTCCATTGTTGAAATATTGTTTAACGCCTTTGTTGAATATTACGGAGCTGTAGAGAATTAATGTACATTTTTTTTAAATATTCTCATTCAAGCAGGTGTTTTATTAAAATTGTTCACCTGATAGTTTGCAATTTCGTATTACGTTTCAAAGCCTTTGTTGATTATTATGGAGCTGTAGAGAATTAATTTATATTTTTTAATATTGCCATTCCATCAGGTGCTTTATTAAAATTTTTCACCCGGCGGGTCGTATGATATTTTAAATTATTTAGCGATCGTCGTGAAGTTATTGAGAAACGGCTGCCTCTTTTAATATTGTCATTCGAGCAATTGTAATATTGAAATTTTTCATCTGATAGTTCATAATCGATGATATTCGATTTTGAAGAATTTGATCACCATGAGCAATTTAAAAATACCTATCTTTCTAGATACTGCTTTGTTTAAGCTTTAAAAAAATTGACACTAATCACGACGTCAATGAGAAACAACTACAGCAACTATCTTTGATGACGTCTTCGCTCAGTAATTTTTCTAAAATTACTGCTCTGGTGTCCATTACAGTGCATTTCATTCTAGATGATCGAGACTTCGAGAACAACGATCATTAGAAAAATGCCCGGCTTGGATATTTTCCAGTTAAAAAAGTCTCAAAGATCGACAGTAACAAATGGAACTCAAGATCGAGTCGTTTGTCTCTCGCTCCAGCGTTCGAATCGATGGTCGATGGTACGTAAACTGCTAAACCGCTTACACTCAAGTCATTACAAAGGATAATAGCTGCCAGGCTGGAACAGTCAAAGCATGAATTATGGGTTATCCAGCGGAATCATTGATGCGATTACACCGGGCCTTTGCTAACCGGGCACGATACATCTGTGGCCCTTAGGTCGAAGTCTTCCGACTTGGTTACTTTGATGGAACCTCGGAGAATTTGGCAAGCAGTTAACCGCACTTAGTGCCATCCAGTGTTCCCATCTTGTTCCTCCACGGCGATCCACTTAATTGTCGATTATAACATTACTGTGGATGCTGGGAAAAAAAAACAAGGAAACATACAGGCAATAATCCCGAGAACAAAACACAAAGCTGTTGAGAACTGTTGGGAAACGCATAATCGAGCCTATTAGAATATTTGTTGCTGGCGCGGATATGATTGATAACTAGGAGCAAAGTGGGCTGATGGCACGCGACTAATCACCTCTTTCACGAACGTCGACCAAGACTTATGCCTGCGAGATTACTTTCGACACAGACGTCCTGTAAGATAGAGCACCCATTCTGCGAGCTTCAGCACTCGATGGAATTTTGAAAATAGAGTGATCAAATTGATTGGCGCTTTGCCAGAACTTGCTTTGGTTTGCGTCTTTAGATAGGACGTGGGTTGACTTTAAGGCGTCTGCAACAAGCGTGAGTCACTCTGACCTAATCTGTTTTGCTCGAGTACGTCCTAAATACGTGTCCCAGCATTTTTACATATTGAGAATCAAGAGGCAAAGATTACTAGCTTTTTAGGCTGCTAAAGTCTTTAAAATAATGAATTTAGGTGACCATCTAATGAAGAAAGAGATCCCCATCTAATGAGGGACTGATAGTACTAGATTGGTCCCGGTTGTGGTACGCAAGAATCATTGGACCATAAAGCTGGGAACTTAGGAATTCAAGCAGACTCGCATCGGTGAGTCTCAGAGACAAGATTTCTTCTGATGAGTCTGTAACAACAGTCTATGGCACCATCGTACTGACCTGTAGAAAATTAGTTTACGTCAGATTTTAGAGTTTTAGGCAGTAGGTCTCTATTAATTAGAACCTCTAGTGACCCAATAAATGAAGAAAAAACGATATGAAAGGTTCCAAATTGGTTCCATTGGTAAGTTCCTCAGCCGGTTCGGTAAGAAAAGAAAACCGAAATATTCGATAAAAGAGTCAGGGGGGAAAAAAGGGAACTAGGGACTAAAGTTAGCAGGGACTCCATTCTTTTGTCACCATCAGTAACACAGCCAGCAATTCTCCCGTGACACGCAAGTCCCGTGGAACGAGTGTTTCAATGTCCAATCTTCCCGCGCCGCGCCGGTTCCCGTAATCTGAAGCTGCACGTGTTGCAACGCCGAGAAGAAACGGCGAGTTTCTCGTTCGTTTATTAGCTGGCGCCGCGGCGCGACGAAGCACTTCTTCGGGGTTATAAAGTGCTCCCTTGTCAGGGCGCAACGTGACTCCAATAAGTTCCGCGCGAGGCCCGCGGAATGAAATAAACGATCGCGGCCTTTATAGAGCGAGATAACAGCTCGCCACGCTGGCATCACGCGTATTCTCGGAAAGTTACCGTCGCCGAGGAAAACGGTTCGAGCCTTCGGGACCCATGCGAGACAGGTGGTAATATGCTAATCAGCCTGCCGTCTAAACCTGTTTAAAGGCTATCGCGGCCCGAACTGATAAACAGATAGGGAACTTGTACGCTAACGATTCGGCCCGGTGGAAGAAAGGCGCCTCAGGAAAGCTTGCGCTTCGTGCTCGTCTTATTTTCTCTCCCCCATCCGCCCCAATGGACCGGTTCCTCGACCCACTGAAAAATATCCCTGCCTCGATTTAGATAATTTCGTAGATAGAACCAGCGATGCTGCCTAATGGCGCTAAGATTTTCATTACGGCGATCATTACCCCCGCGATTTTTCTCCTCGCGAAAACCGGCTACGTAGCGTGGAAAACGCCTATCGTGAAACAGCGAATTTACTTTTTGCGGATTTCGTTCCGCGTTGGACTGATCGTGCTCTGAGGAATTCTAATCGACAGGGTTAATGGGCTTGAATTATCCCTCTGCTACGGGATTTTGTTACATGTCATTCTTTATGTTGCGAGAGGCTTTTAGTTCGCTTTCATATTCATGTTTTATGGACGAAAGGTGTACTCGAGAATTTTTTAGTGGCGATATCGTGGCAAAAGAGGTTGAACGAACTTATTTTGAAAGACGCTGCTTAGAATGGATGTTTGATGTACGAAGAAACTTGTTCGCGCGATTGGAGAGCTTCTTAGGAGATTCTCGGCTGTTAATCATCGATTTTTTAAGAGATTAATGAACAAGTTCTGCTAGGGACAGTGTAGACGTGTAATTAGAAGCGGTTGCAAAAGGTGTAAATAAATCTGTCACAGGAATTCTATTAATGAATTTCTTTGTGACTGTATTACATCGAAAAGGAACTTGATCATTTTTATTCTTGATCTGAAAAATAAAATATTAGAGTTTGTCGTACAAGATGGTCGTCTGTGGTTGGCGCTGCAATGTTAAAAGATTAAAATTGTTACTGGAATTTGTGGAATTCGTAAGAAATACTCAGCTCCGAGGGATTTTTAAGTTGTCTTCTCGTTATGGAGGTTAATCTTACGTGCAGCTATAGGCTGTTTATAATGGTCTATTTACGCACAGCAAGTGGTCCGAGTATCATTGCCAGAGAGGATGCAAAGGTACATGCTAAAGGAAGTCTATTAACGTGTCTCCTAACGACTCCATTATATCAAGAGGGAACCCTGAAACAAAAATAACAAAATATATTGCTGAGGACGACGTAATGGTTCATTAATGACGGAAGCTGCTGTTACAATTTTACAAGAAACTCCTAGCCATTAGTTATCGATTTCGAAAAGACCAATTGAACAACCGGTGGAAAAATCGCTTGTGCCGTTTTATGTGCAAATAGAAGCATCTCGGACTAGTTTATTCGCAAACAGCAGGTGGCACAAGTGTGCTCTAAAGGAGCCCATAAAAATGTTTCGCAATGACTACACTGAATTCTCGATATTTGTCACGGGTCTAGCCAGCGTCGTTTATCGCCCAGGAGACATACCCGAGCCGTGTTATTCGTGGCCCTTCACGGGTTATACCACGCGATGGTGGGGATAATTCCGCGACGTTTGTCATCCAGGCCTTGGCGACATATATAGCGAAATCACTGTATATCATTTCAAATACTATGCTCTGTAATTTCAAAAATAGTACCATATAATCCCTGATTGAATTGATTGCAATTTTGGGATTTCCTAAGAATTCGATTTCTGAAATGCCTTTGAACAGTCCATAGAAAACCACGGCCTCGCGTGCAACTGGGAGCCGTTCCTAATAGTCCCTTCACGAACGCATAGTCGAATGGGATGTAAAGAAGCCCGTCAAAGGGTCCGACAGTCCCAGGACCGTCAGTAAAGGATTTGAAGTAGCAAGGACGAGGATGTTCTCGCGGTAGAATTGCTTGCTCACTGCGCAGTCGATTCACAGGAGGAAGAAAACAAGAAGAGGAAGAGGAAGAAAAGAAGGAGCAAAAGGCCATTTGAATGGTCCAAAGGGGGCCCGAACCTTTCTACCTCTCGGCAGATCGGACCCTAGATAGCCGGGATCTTAGTGATGTAGCTGTCAGATCGTTTAATTAAGGAATCTTAAGAGTATCGCTCGGTACTCGATCCGAGTGATAGGCTGACGTTTGGGGACTCGGCTTACAAACGGATCAGATCGACGACCTTCTGCCTGACGGGGAATTATGTCCGTTTCCCGTGATCACTTTCGGATCGGCGGCTGCCCTACGCGGTACACGTGTAATTTATTGGCCGTATTCTCGACAATTAGGGCCGCGTACCCAACTCCATTCCGCGAGATCTCGAAATTACTGAGATGTCTGCGATCCTCAACCGAGAGACTCGTCGATCGAGTGGATCCAGCCCTCGATCCATGAAATCACCGGAACCTTTCGGACAGAGAAGAACTCTGAGAAAGTAGCGGATAATGGACACCAAGGGTGGTCCTCAATCGCTAAATTCTATGTTTTATGCTCGCGATTGTAGATTCGTGATTATGCTAGGTGATTCAGTATAGAAAGACCAGTCGAAAGTGTGGAATAATGGTTTTATTTATGACGCTTTGTTTAGGGAAACGATGTTAAACATTTCAGCATTTTTTAATTTTCTTTTATGATTATGATCTTGAGTGGACTTGCACGACTATGCTCGTTAGAATTAGGACAGGAGAGACTACGATACTGGATTTTTCAAAATGTGTGGACACATACCTTCATTCTCTATATTTTTCTTAATATATACATCTTCTTATGCTTGTGACGCTACAACAAAAATTCATTAATCTATCGAAATGTGAAGTTGAGAATTTTTCAGGCACACTTATGTTTGCGTGGAGACCAAAGACATTGCACGACTTAAACAATTTCCACAGCTAATGACGTATAAATATATTTCAAATCGCTTTTAACAGGAGAAAAGTATTCTTTAATTTTCACTGATTAGTTCCTTGTGCTTATGAAATAAGATTGCTGCTCAAAATCATAGCAAGGAGGGAAATGATACGTTAAAAGAGTATTCAGTCAAACAGTCGTTCGCCTCGATTTACTCGGCCGTCCCATCGTTGTGTCTGTGTAACAAGCAAAAACGGATTAAGCGAGAGGCGCGCGGGCGTGCATCGACGCGAAGTATTTCTCGCGTCGTTCCCCGTTAATTATGCGAAATTAATTCCTTTTTAGCCTGACCGAGCACGCGGCCGTGTTGAATTATCGACGGGGCGATTAACTCTTGTCGATTGCGTTACGTGGTTCACGGTTTAGGCCAATTGTCACGGTAATGCGAATATCGTCGGCGATTTTATTCTCGCCGACCGGCCGGCCTTGTCCTGGTACGATTCCAAAACGAAAACGTGCACCGGTGAAAATGCAGTTAGCAGGCCACGGGTTTTCACTTTGCTCTGTCCCGAAACAATAGTCAGAAATAGAAAAGAGAGAGAGAGAGAGAGAGAGAGAGAGAGAGAGAGAGAGAGAAAGAAGCGGGGAATGAGAGATGGAGGAAGAAACAGACAGACGGACCGGAAGGGAAAAATGGAAAAAAGGAATTCGGTTTGCCTACCGTGTTTTAGTCAATAGCCGCCGACGCGGTCACCGGGCCAGATATACGGCCACGGTAACTGGCAGATTCATTGTTTCGACATTTTTCATCGCATATTTTAATTGACACTCCAGAATCGACGCTGCACAATAACTTCCTTTATTGTCGCCCCAGCGCCGGATGCGACACTGCTAGGGTTTGATTCGAATTCCGTGTTGTTTCACGGATCTGCTGCGATTTTCACATCTGAGCTACTCTTCGCTGGCCCGAAATTCCGTTCGGTCCAACCGAAGCGAATTTTTATTTTTTCGATTCGTATTCGAGAACAATATTGAACCTCGAACGAAGTGTTAAAAGTGATTGGTTTGTGTTGGCTTGTAAGTAAAGAGAAAGTAGAATTGATTTCGATTTTTCTACGGTTCTCATTATTTTTAACTTTATTCAATCCATTTTTCTTTCAGGACGTCTCACTGTGTTCAGAAAGATTTTAGCATTGTTTCAAGACTTAAAGCCATAGTGAAGTAGACCATTGGATTCGTCTTGACGTTAATTATAACATTATTAAGTAAAATATATATAGTGACGATTAAAAAATCAAGGTGACATTCATTTTTTATTTAACAAAGAAATTTTTTTCAATTTTTTATATTCAACTTTATTGAAGAGTAATTACTGATTCATTTTTGTTTGAAACATTTTCTTGTCAGAACACCGAAAAAATGCCCGAAAAATTGCGATAACATGTGAATAATCAATGATAGTATATTATTGAAAGAAATAGTGATATTTGAAATCTGTCTTCGCAGGTGTATTTTTTATAAAAAGACACACAACTGTGCCATGTACACCATTTTCCGTGGAAAATATTTTTTACCCTCGACTTTCAGTTTTTGATCTTAGCTGTTACCAGGTTTTGAAATAACAAAATAATCTTTAATTCTGGAGATAATGTGTTTTTGTATCTTAAATTGCGATTATTTGGCGATTATTTTGAATTATCATATTAACTCACAAATTCGTATTTCACCTTTTAAAAATTCTACGGACAATACACGAGCTTTTATTTCATCTCCACTTTTGTACATATTAACTGTTATAATATGCGTCTCTCATTTTCGAAAACAAGAACATGAAATTTCTGTGCTTCCAGGTGTGAAATCTTTCACATTGTTCACGCAGAAAATGAAGCGGATTCTGCACGGTGTATTGTTTTTATCGTAAATTTTTTTTAAATGTAAATTGACAGTACGGACGAGCGAAGGTTTATCCAGAAAAATGAAAATTGAGAGAGTGTTCAAATCATTGCATTCTCTTATACACGATCCTTTTGTTAGAGTACATCTCGGTCATAATTTTAGTTCACCCTTTATGGCTAGGTAGTTGGTTTATCAATATTTGACGAACGGAATTATATTGAAATTAACATACATACTGTTTTCATATATGCATGAAGTGATCAATCGATTCATAGATGTTTATTAATTTTGGTTAAAATGTACATAATGTATACTTTACCCTAATAATTTTATTAATATACACTTTAGTCTAATCATTTTATTAATATACGCTTTTAGTCAAATAATTTCGTTAATATACACTTTAGTTATTTTACTAATATGTATCTTTCCCTAATAACTTTATTAATATACACTGTACTCTAGTAATTTTATTAATACATACCTTTCCCTAATAATTTTATTAGTACAAATTCTACCCACATCATTTTATCAATATACACTTTACCTTATTAATATTGTACATTACATTCTTCACATGTTATCATTCTGTGGCACCAATCATTTCGTCACCCATTATATGCATCTTGGAGAAGAAAAATCGTACTAAGCCACTAATTAATTATCGTTTAAAAAATTGTCCATCCTGCACGCAGGTCTAAATACTCTCTCTACTAATTCTGATCCAACGAATAAAATATTTAAAAATGTCATACGAAATTTATACTTGAAGAAATACTTGGTCGAGTGGATCTACGGTCGCGAGTAGTTAGTATGCGAATATTCCGCGCGAGGAATGAGAGCACGATGGTTTCTCCGACAGTAAAGGAGTGCAAACGTCGAACCTAATGATTCGATGTCGAACGGATTCGGTCTAGATGTGTTCCGCACGAGAGGAAAGAATTGTTTACGCGTTACGAATTTTCACCGGGATGCAGAGAAGGGAGTGCAACCGGCGCGGCGCGGCAGCGGTGGTAAGGATGCAGTCGCATGTGCATCGGCGATATGGCTCACATCCCACCAGGCAGATAGCGAGATCACGGAAGCGAAACCAGAAGAATGGAGTTCGAAAATAGTGTCGCGGATCTGTTTTCGTGCGAAACTAGCTGGCTCGGCAGATGCGTTCCCACCGCCCGGAACACACACACACATTCACATACGAACGGTGAATATGGTCGCGTGATAAGAAACGTGCTTCGATTTAATACCGGAAAGATTCTGCGATTTCCGCAGAAATCAGCGAAGTGGCCGATTCCGATATGACGCTTCGCTCCACCACGGCCGGGGCCACTATACTAACTCACCGAGTCGAACGCGAGTACTAGCACGAAAAACACCGTGTCTCGAACGATCGTGCCATCAATTTTTAATATATTCTCGTCGGTGATAAATTTTACCGTGCGCCTTTCTTCTACAGCTTCAGCTACGCCGATTAAGTGGAATCGAAATTTTTTGATGGACCGAAATACTGTTTTAGAGGACCATACACCCTTGGTGAAATAAAAAAGTCGATTTTTTAAAATTGATGTATTCCGTTAGGACCGCCATAGCCGGTTCGTACTCTTTCAATAATCTTTTAATAATTTTAGTCGAAGATATTTATGGCTCAGAATAAAACTAAAAGAAAGAACACAGTAACTGCGGATTTGTATGCGAAATAAAAATTGTTTTGATTAATTGCAAGATATACGAACCACATAGACATTTAGATCTCTTTTTAGTAATTTTAAGGAGTTGAAAATGTATTCACCGTTTTGTATTTGGTCTACCCATTCTTTTTTTATGATTGTTTTCAAGTGATTTTTTCCTGTTGATATTTGCGAAAACAATTTAAACAACTTTGGTGTATAAAATAGTCCCTTTCTGTGCATCATTGACAATATAAAGAACCTAAACAATTATTTTACTATAGATTGAATGGCTCCTTATGTTTTAGAAACCTCTAAAAACGCACTGCAAATGTCTATTCGAGTTTACACTTTTGAAATTCTTTTTATCCGTTTATAAAACAAAGTCCTGCTTGCTATCATGGATCTCCGTATTTCAAAATTTTATGGAAGCTTTTATACGTTATAAACGTCCAAAGTTTTACAATTTACTTTTATAATATTCTCCTCGTTACACGCGATAGTTAGTCGTGTTTAATTTGAGTTACAAAGTTCAGGAAATTATAACACAGTTTCGTGCAGCTTACAGATTATTTCTACCTTCGTTTTAAAATAAATAGTTCTTTGAAAAGTTTTCGGATCGGTGTCAAAAGTTTTTCGACCATCAACGAATAAAAAAGTTGAATAATAACACCAACGCCAAAGTACTGTTTAAATGAAATATTTGACTATCTCAATTTCGTACGGGAAAAACGTTAATCCCTTAAAAAAAAGAAATATGGATTCGATTCTACACTAGAAATTCCGAGTTCTCAAATATTTGCTGGCCTTCCGATACTTTTTGCAAATACTGTCCACCCTTCTATTGAATTTTGCAAGTTCAATACAATGTCCCCTACGATAAAAATAATACGTACAAGTAATTCTCACTCAATTTAGGGCAATTTTTAAATAATATGAAAATATAAAAATAATAAATATTGAAAATATTAAATAAATATTAAATATTGAAAATTAATTTTAAATAATTTCTCGAAGGTTTTAGTGTAAAAATGGTTCAAGCTAATCATTTGATAATGAGGAATTAAATTAAACTTCTGTGAAACACGATAATATCAAAGTCTATGTAAGTCACGCCACAATTGTATCAGAATTATTATTTTCAATGACGGTTAACCCCTTGAGATATGCTGTCAGACCAAACCACTTTTGGCTGACATTAAAAATTGTTTATGCCATCCTCGCATTGCCCAACATCACGAGCCGGGGGCCATCTTACTCGAAAAAGCCAGACTAGCCATTACCACACCTCTCGAAAATTCTCGAAAATCTCATTCTTCATCCCCAATTCACTAATTCCGTTCCGATGGCAAAGTGATTAAAACCCGTGGCAACCAATAATTTCAAACACGTCGACCCATGTAATTACCGAAGCTCGATAAATCATTCCGCTCGCGTCAGCGCCATTTCGTCCGATAAACACACAAACCGTGCCCCTTAAAAAAAGAATTCGAGCATCTCTGGAACGGATTCACTGGCAATAATCTTACAGCTCTGAAAAAACCACAGTACCAACGTGGTGTTCACGGGCCCAAGAGTTAGGCCCCCCTAGGACTCGAGGGGGCCCCTGTGTTTTTCGGCGAATGCCCCGCGGAGAACTTTTCGAGGCGAGAGAGCTATTGTCGTCTATTGGCAGTGGCCACTCTTAACACGCGATCGCACGTTAATCTCGGTCCCGTCTGGAAACCGGTCTAACGACCGCGTGTAAACATAATTGTACAATGATTGCCGGCCGGCACGAGGTGTTCCAGGGTTCGCTCGTTTAGGATTCAGACGTGTTCCGCCCCCTGGTAACGTAAGTTGTACTCATGTATATCTTTATGCGGCCCCGTCGTCTACGTAAGTATATCTACGAGCTGAAGGGGAAAATAAAATTTCTGCCACGCCGAAAATATGCACGCCCACATCTTCTTCTCCTTCTTCTTCTTCTTCTTCAACCCCCTCTCGCACGACGGGCCTCGGCAACCCCTCGATTCGCTAATCCTCCCGGCTCGATCCCCAGTCATCGATAAAATAACAGAATAATCCTGGATCGTTCGATCCCATGCTCCCCGTACACCGTTCAATCCCGAGGAATTCGATGCATCCCTCTAGTGCATACCTTTATTATTTGTTCTAGCTTGCAGAGCTGCATTTTTGCAGTTTAGAACTCGCTTTGGGGAGAGTATTTAGCTGTTGTAATGGACGATCCAGAAATTTGAACATTTCCAACGTAAAGTCGTAGCTCCAAACTATAGAGAGCGATTAAATTATTACGAGCATTTCGGAATTTCTACTTGTTTGAAGTTTCACAACAAACGGAATATTGTGCTATGATTTTCCATTATTTGGGAGTTAAAAATACTACTGCAATAAAGAGGCAGCTCCACTTTTGAGTAATTCGAACAAACGAATAAAAGACGAACTGTAATAATTGTTTCGAACGTGCTATGAATTTATGGTCAATTGATGTTCGTGTTCATTTATGTTCACTTCGGATATGGAAGTTACACCCTTTTCCCTGTTCCAATTCATGCAGTTTAAATGCTGCAATTTATTTTATGCAAAATAAAAATTGCGTGCGTTGACTGCAAAAAATAAGAACCGAGTAGAATATTCTTTCTTAACCCTTAAACTGTTTTAATTGTCTATCTACTTTAAGTTTTACCTACTTAACTTTATCACAACTTCGTAAAATCCACAGTTTAGTAATCACTCGTTAAAACGATTTAGAAGAGAGTATAGTTTATTTTAATGATTGGATGCTATTATATTATAGTACTGTAATGTTTTACTATAGTCTTTTGCACTATTATGATCCAATGATCCTAGAGAATTTGTGCAATTTTTCCAACTGTTCAGAATAATTTTCAGAGTTCAGAGTACAAAATCGAGGAACGGGGGAAACATAATTCAAATTATATCGTGTCTTCGAGCGTTTCGATGATCGATCGGTGGTTTTTTTGTTAAGGTGCAGAAAATAGTCAATTGTCCGGCAACATTGAAGGGTAAACGGATTACGCAAACACGGCTCGCGGTATTTCCGTGACGCGGAGAATCAGGAATAACAGAGAAATATGAAAGCCACTGACGCGCGGCACAATACACTCAAACGTATTTTTTCGCTTGTCCTTTTGCATACTATTACTCCCCGGGAGTTTTTATGAACATTCTCGCCGGAGTAAACATTATTTTAACGCTTGCATATAAACGATCTGTTCCTGTTTTATCAGTATTCCCGCGGAGCAGACGAGAAATGCTTGTTTTTATTTTGCGCGGGAGCATGCTTTCACGCTGTGAGCTGTGTAGGACCGATGACTTTTATTTTGTTCTCTCATGACGTTACATCTTCGAATAGCACGATACCGCGAGAGAAAACCAGCGCACAATCGAGATGTTATTAAATTTAGGGGACGGAGAGTTTAAATGACGGACCTCATACATAAATATTAATAATTCCCGTGTTCCCTCTAGTTTCCACGATACATTTGGTGCCACGCGAGGATATAGCTGACCCCGAATATTTTTAAGCTTGTTTGCCGTTCCATCTTCCTGTTTCGCGCGATAACCATTTGACCAACGTCAAAGTTACATTTTTCAATAATTTAAAAACCCGCGCCGCGGGTTTTGATGAAAACGCTTTTATGAGCTGTGGTAACTCGCTGGGATCGCGAACCCGATTTTCACGAAGCTGCATACAACGGAATTAAGTGTTTGAACATTTCTGACCTGAAGGATAAATCATCTTACTGGGAGATATACAACCATATAAAAATCAACGCTTAACTTACACTCAATGTAATTTCGCTCTTTCGATTCTACCTTCGGATTGTACACGTTAAAATATGGGATTCAAAGGGTTAATACTTTTCCTATTACACAAAATTTCGTCCGCGAATTCTTCGGGCATCAACGTTGAGGGGTAGTTCAACGTTTTATAGGCGACATTAACCCTTAAACTTGCTCACCGGTCTCCTTCTCAACCATTCCCGTTCCGTTTTACCACGTCGTTAAAACAAAAAGGTTCCTATAAAAATATAATAAAAGAAAAACTACCAGAGCATCAAATATTTTCAAGGCCCCAACAGGAATCAGCAACAAACAACATGCATGTACAAACATGTACACGCATGGGCGAACATATACACATGCGCAAACACGTACGGACCCACGTACGCTACATTTTCGTTATCAAACCGTACCACTTCGTCCGCAAGTTTTGCCCCCGGCCCCCCGAAGACGAAGCCGAAGACACTGAGGGATGCTACAGGATTTTTCAGTCTATACGTCACGTATCGAGGATTAACGAAACCTCGGATCATGGTTGTCAGTGGGACACGAGCGGCCAGGATCCGTAACAAGTGACCGGGTCTTCTTTTTATCGGGACGCGGCCCTTCCCACGTCCGAATGAACTTCTCGGCTCATTAGACGAGAAGACGCCGTGCTCCCGGATACTCTGCCCACCTTGTTCAGATCGTTTCCCTGATTTTCCGTCCACGATCCCCGGGAACCCGGCTTTGCTAAGTTTGATCCAAAACGACAGTCTAAAATAATGTTTCCACTATTTTTATCTTTCGAATAGTAGAAGTACTATTACTAGTAGGAAAATTGCACTTGAAATAAAATTGAGCTTTAATGTGTTTACACCGTTCGGTCAAATTCGAATGAAAAGAAGAAACGTGCGAAGGATGCATTGAAAGATCCACGCAACATATTTAATTACATATTTAGAAAAGACGGAACAAGCAAAGGGTGCATTCAAAGAGCCAAACATTATACAGCGAATGCTCGATATATGTCAAAAACACGGGTCTTGCCAGCGTCCTGTATCGTCCAGGAGACATACCCTAAGCCTCTCGAGATTCGAGGCTCCTCACGGAGTATACCCCGCGGTAGTGAAGACAATTCCGCGACGTTTATCATCCAGGCCTTCGCGACATATATAGAGAAATCACTGTATCTAGTTACCCTGTTCGAACGAGCTGAAATGAAAAGAGATTGTAGCATCGATACCCCACACATTATTCGTCAACAGATTCGCATCCTCTATGATTATACAATCATCGTCGGCGTCATCGAAGCGATTTAATCCGCTGCACGATGGACGTCGTGATAGCCCGGGGCGCAGAAACGCGCAGGGTCCGAAGAAAAGGGAGCCGATTCTTCGTCAATAATCCGTCAACCGCCATTGGCACATTGAACGTCCCGCGGCATCTCGTACCATCTGATATACACTTAATCCCTCGAGTGGAACAGTAACTGAGCCACCGATTCCGTCGAATTGCGGTGAAAGAGAGGGAGAGAGAGAGAGAGAGACAGAGACAAGGCTGAAGAGAGCGAGAGAATTATATATATCTATGCTCTGAGCGAGAAAGATAGAGGGAGCGGAGATCTCCAATAACAGTCGCCCTCGTATTTCCTTCCATTCGAAGTCGAAGGAAACTCACGTCGCTGAAACGGAATCTCAATCCCGACTAGAGACCTGCCGGCTGATATTTGCACCGACGATATTCGCGAATATTGTTTAACGATACTCGCGAATCGGCTTCGCCACTGCTTCGGCTCTGTTTCGGCTCGGTTCGGCTCGGCTCGGCTCGGCTTGCCTAAACGTGTTATAGACCGATTCAAGGAGGCTAGGCTTTTAACCGGATTTATTCGTAACCGGGACACCGGAAGAGGGACACGTATTCCCGAGGATTCCGGGGTTTCTCCGTTGGCTGTCGGTTCTTTTTTCCGGGAATAGAATCTCGACGGGACACGCTGGGATTAGATCCTCGGTTGCTATCGTGATGCGGTAAGATGAATGGTAGGGAGCCGGACGACTGGTCACGATTGTTTGCGATAGACGATGTCTGGAAAGCGTGTTTGGCGTTCTGGCTCGTGGAGGATGTGTGTGAGCTTTGATATTTGTTTGGTTAGTATATGGAAATATAGTTGGTTTCGTTGGAACAGTTTGTAATGAGATTTAGGCATGTGTTGTAAATGTAAAGATTGGTATAATAAAAGTTTGGGAATACTTGTGTGAAACAGTTTGAAGGTTGCATCGGTATCTTCAAGAATTCTTCTTTTATCGATTGTTATATTGGACTGTTCGTGGTCAATTCATAAGTTTTCTTGTTTTATGTATACCAAAAGTTATCGTATTATTGTCGAGGAAGTTTGTGGGTGTCCTGGGAGGTAGCGGGAGGTTATGTGGTACTTCAGGTTAAGCGAGCTAGGTTGCGGTGCTTGCTGGAATGGGCGACTGCGGGTTTTTCTTTGGAAATTAATTTCGAATGCATTTGCTCCGCATATTGTCCCTTCAACGTGGTTGCCAGTGAATTGTTGGACATTGAAGGCATTTTTAAAAAAGGGTTCAATTCATCTTCAAGGTCGATTTGTGAGAGGTCATTCCAGGGTCAAATGGATAATGCAAAGGTGTTCTGTTCCTTTGTCCAAGGTTTATGGGAATTCAAAGAATATGCATTCTGGAAATGCAAAGCAACAATACTCCAAAGGTTCCTGGTAATCCAAGAATGTTATTAGATACTACTACTCCTGAGAAGTCTAGGGAATGAATGCAAGGTTCAAAACTATTAAAGGGCTACTAAGAATGTCAAGGGCACACACGATATTGCGCAATGGGTTCATAAATACAACAATGTCATAATGTTAAACGCATACTTGATACCATAGGAATACAAAGGGCGCGCAAATATCCTAGGATAATAACAAGGAATGCAAAAAGGGTCAGTACTGCGAGGGTCCTTAGAACGTAGAAGGGTTACGGTTACCTAAGCAACCTTAGGAATGCAAAGGGCGACCACTCTCAAGGTTTGGAAAGAACGCAAAGGACTATCGTCCTAAAGGGTCTCTTAAAGAAGGAGGACAAGATTTATAAGGGATCCTAGGAATGTCAAGGATGCCACAAAATCCTTGAAGATTCTAGGAATGCAGAGAACGAGATACGTGCATTCCAAGCAAAAAAGAACAGAACTAGAATTCGAAAGACAAAGGGACAAATAATTCTGGAACATCCTGAGGGACTACAAAAGGGTTCTCCCAGTATTCCCGAGAATACAAAAGACAAATAACACGTCAAAGGATGATTGATTATTAGTGTTTGATGAACAAGATGTAATATTATATCTTGCATAACATCTGCGTGTTGCACTACGTACAAAGTTCGAAGTCTGATCTGCCATTAATTCCGAACGAAAATAAAGTTCCTGTTCGATTATTTAGTATCGGTGGCGATAATGGCGCTTAATTCGCAATAAGCCGGGCAACCGGCGTCGATCAAATATTTACCGAAGCGGTCGGGGGGTTTGGAACTTTGGAAGAGAATTTCTTTTTCGCCTGGATATAAGTTCGCCGCGCTATGCGGCGCTATGCGGAGAATGGGGGTCGTAAGCACCCTCCGGGGTGTCTATATCTCGTGAGGTTAAGCAGGCGTAACGGTTAATTAGCTCTCGTGTTGGCCGCTCTCGATCCACAAGATCAACAACGCGGCGAAGAAAAAATCTCGCTCACGACCGTCTATCGCGCGACCAATCCGCGTTGCCCCGCACAAAAATCATCCAAAGATATCATTCTGACATGAAACGTCACTTTAATTCCAATATTAGCTAATTCAATTTCATCACATGCTATTTAATCCTGCAGTGATAAAATTGCTGGTATTCCTATCCGTTTCAATTCTGAAAATTATACTGGTATTTTTGAAAGGGTTTAATTTTGACGAGGAAAGTCGAATAGAAAGAGATTCAGTGTGACATTTTTCGTTTGAAGCTGCAGAATGAAACTAAAATTTGTACTACGTGGAATTGCTAGACTGAAGTCGTCCCTGCGAATTTAGCATTTTCTACATATTAAATCCTTTTGAATAAAAACGGTATTCTGTTCGGCAGAAGCATACACTAGCGGCTTACTAAATAGAAGCTGTCGGACGGACGCACCTAACAAATAAAAACGCGAGACACTTGACCCACATCCCGATGCACAGATTCCCCCGCTGGTCGGGACTGCTCGTATTATGAAATAAGTTTCAAGTTTCAAGCGGTCTTCCCTCGCCCTCGCGGTACTTAAATTTCTTCCGAGGCGAGTTGTAACCGTTAATTAAGCCTAGCAATCTTCTTTCTCGCGTTCCTCGACAGACACCACTAAACAGTTGAATATTCTTCGCGGATAGGATCCTAGATCTCGATCCCCGTCTCCGCAAACAACCTCGCAACTCGATCAATATAACAAATGAGAATCTTCGGAAAAGTAAAAGTTACGTTGCGTCCGGAAAATGTTGAAGAAACGAAACAGACAAGGAAATACAAAAGGAATAATCTTTTTTAACTGATCGAATTCTATATCTAAATAAGGTTCGATCAAAAGAGAGAACTTCAATGCACTCCTGTCAAAACAAAACTGAACAACGAACCGAAAGATGTACTGTTGCCTATTGTGCTTGATCTTTAGTGTCCAATGGCAGGCTATAAATTGTGACTCATCGTAAAGGGTTAATGATTCCGCCGGTGAATCCGATGTCCATCAATGTGGACCCGCCCCACGGATCATAACAGATTAATTCTAAGATCCGGGGTGAAAATACAGCGTTGATGGTTTGGTAACCGTCGGGATAGGTGTGATCCGATCGGCTGATTGACCCGGATAACTCTTCTATAGGTCCCATGGCGCGCCTAATGCGCTTAGACTGATCCCGACTATGTAGACAGAGGTATTACCTCTTGGAGGAACGACGCTACGGAATCCAAGCGACACGCACTAGTTCCCTTCGATTGCCGTCGCACGGAAGACGTTTGATCGACGATTTACGTTTCGTGTCAGCCGTCGCGTCGAATTTCGAGCCGAACGTCATCCGGCGTTCCATACCGGCGAATTGAGATGTTCTTGCTGCTAATTAACCCTTCTACGGTTTAATACTCGAGCGGATCGCGACGCTGCACCGCCGAGGCGGAGAGAGATTCGAGCAAGGTGAAACTGTTTGCTGGTTCATTGGGTCGTCACTGTTCCGGAACAATTATACTTGGAGAAATTATCCTCTGTTTGATCTATCAAAAATATAAGGAACGTCTGGTATTACAGTCATCACGTTTCTTTATTATTTTTCTATGCTCGAACAAAATTCAGACTAGTGGAAATTTTGTGGAGTTTGTTTGAACCTACTAAATAAAAAGGAAACAGTAATGGAAAATAGATCAGACTGAAATTTTTCAATATCGAATACAGCTGAAACGGAGAATCGAAACAGAAGACGCAAGAAGCCATTGTTCATTTAACCTGGAGCAGTGACTGCATGCTGAGTTCCAGGAGGACTGTAGCTCACAGCAGGCCGAAATAGTGCAGCTTATCCTATTACCACTATCACAGAAAACAGCGTCGCGTTTAATTCTCGTCGTTAGTCTTCCCGAAACGACTGTTTTAACGGTGGAAATTTTTCTTGCGCCGGTTACATTCGGTCGTAAACGGGTTTGATGGATGCGGGGCGATCGCGTTCGACGATGAAGCCGAACTTGGGTCCTGTGGAACCGTGGCAGAATGTGGGTAATCAGTAAGAGACCGTGTTACGCGTACCAACACGCTTAAGCGTGTCTACAACAATGGGAGATCATGCGTGGAGAATGTCCGTGGGCTTCTTACGGGGCACTTCCAGGGAGCGGGGTCGGCAAACCGTAGAGCGGCAGGGTTGCAGCACACACCACGGTGCCTGCACGAGCTGGCACAATAGGGACAATGACATGCATTCTCATAAACTCCGAACCGACGAGGCTGCAGGATATCCCGGGGCACCGACTCCCACTGCCGAAACCGTATTCCTAGAAGCCGGAAGAAAAGAATTTCTCGACTTATTCCGGAACGATCGAGCTCCCTTTTTTCCGTGCTCAGCCACCGACAAAAGAGCACGGGAGCCCTCCGACGACGACTTTTCCACGATTGTCCGCGTTACAGGTCGGCAAATCTTTCCGCGATCCGCTCGGAACCACCGCCGACCGGAATCCTTAATCGATCGCTTAAAATCATTCCTCCCCTTGACCGTCTAACTGCCTTGACAATGTTGCCGAAGACGGAAACTGCATCAAATTCTTTATACCAGATCTTTTACGCATTCCTGACAAACACGAGTAATTTAACACTAGAACTACCGAGTCTTAAACGTGACTTAGTCTTGTCCCTTTTATAATAACAGCAAGATTGAATTTACTCAGGTTTCATACGATTTTTATGGTAACGTGTACTCCAAAGAAGAGATATATTAAACAATTTTTCATTGTTTCACTAATCGTGAAAGGAACAATCATCCGCCAGTCATTTTCACTGGTTCGGTAGTTCTAGTGTTAAAATAGTGAAGACATTAGAAGAACAAAAAAATGCTATTGTATTACTATTAGTTTGTTGAACATATTAAAAAAGAAAATGACATTCTATTGCACTCCGGTTTGTCACAATTCATGGTAGAGGGTTTATATTTTGCATAAAGCTTGTAAAGAAGACGTAACAAAATCAAGTAATTCAATACATAAGTAAATTAATAACCATGAAATTTAAGGATTTAGAAGCCAGCATAAAATGAAAATCATTACACACATCACTATACAGCGAATTCTCGATATATGTCAAGGGCACGGGTCTTGCCAGCCGTGTTATGTTTACACTCCTCGGCGTCCGAGGCCTCTCGAGCTTCGTGACCCCTTGCTGGGTATACTCCGCGGTAGTGGGGATAATTCCGCGACGTTTACCATCCAGGCCTTGGCGACATATATAGAGATTTTATGAAACCTGTTCGCGAGGGTCTCGAATTTCCTTTGCCAGCGATTCGCAGTCTTCGATCATCCTTCCTGGTCGTTTAGGCGTTCTCATTCAGAGGAGTGCATCGGAACGTGCCAATGGATGAAACAATGAATCGTAGGCGCTATTAAAATGGCGATATCAGTTTGCCGAAGCCGAGATTCCCAGCGGGACTTAGCATGATTTAATTACATCGTAAAATAGAAAAACGCGAAACGCTCGAACGGTGGTCCAGTTTTCCCTGATAAGCTGCCGGTCTTTTCCTGGAACGATTTCGAGCGGATCTTTTTCAGGCAGGCGAGTAAGAGAGTAGAATCGCAGGTTTCTCGGTGGTATAGGGACAAGAAAGCCGACTTGGCGAATATATATCATCGTGGCCGGGGCCGGCCTCGGATCATCCGGCTTCCCGTGATTCTTTATGTATGTATTCAATTATATTTGAATAATTGGCCACCCCGGCTACACGCGGATTAACCGGACGAACGTGCCTCCCTCCCTCGCCTCTCCCGCTCGCATAAATGACAGGACGTGGCTGGTTCCCCGTGTAATTCCGTGCTGAATTTATTTATTCACCTGCGCGTAGAAACGGCCCATAGAAAGGGGGAATAAGATTCGTGGATGCGCGTGTGTTTGCGCGTGTTCGTGCGTGCTGGAAGAAACAACGTCCGTTCCTCCGATGATGAATCGCTGGTGGGGATGCTGGCCGGGCTCCTTCCGAAAGATTAATTAGCCGGCTAACCTGTGTAGACGACTTAACTCACCGGTAGTAATCGACTTCACGTTTCGCTCGGTTCCACCGTTTCTTATTTATTTCGCTCATGATTTATGCATTTCTGTAATTTATTCCGCATTAAGAGCGGCGTTTCTTCCTTTTGGCGGGAAAAGCGATTTTTTCGTTGCCGATGCCTGCGCTCGGCTCTTTGCGAAATATTGAAATTGAATTCGTGATATTTTCGGAGCTATTGATTAGTGTAGCGACTCGACGCGCGAAGCACTGTGGTCCTGATCGAGGAATTAGCTGATTTGATGAAGAAGCAATTTGCTCGTATCGATGTTTATCGAATGTATGTTGCTTCTTAAATGTCCATGACATTCGAAAACGGTGAAATTAACGAGATTTATTGAAAACTGTGGTTATATCAAGCATTCAAATATCAACACTTTATGAATACTATTTTTCACCGAAAAAATTACCTCATTTCTTATTTGTATCCTCGGGAACCTATTTAATATTATGTGTCCATTTTTGTTTCAAATGAATAGTATTTGTCTATATTGAGAGTATATTGAGAGTATACTAAGATTTAATATTTATAATTTATTGAAATAAAAATGCTTAGTAAACTAAAGAGGATTAGAAAAGATTGCTTAGATTTCTTTTAACATGAAAAATATATATAATTTATTTTAGTGAAATTGATTATTTTGGTTGGATGTCGACTCAATGTAGAATTATGCAGATCATTATGTAAAATTAAAGTTAAACGCATCAAATCCGAAGTCGATTAATGACCATCTATTTGTTCCTCAAGTTTATATTTTTGGAAAACGACTTTTCCCATGCCGTGCTCCCCCCTGTTTAGTATGATAGGTTTTGTTTACACGAATTAATTGCAGATAACGCGCTGCATCTTATGCCGAGGTTAGAAGATTAAAGTAAACACGCCGAGAGCATACATATGGATAAGCAGAACAGCCCCAAATACACTTCACATTAAGCGGCAGCCGCTCTAATCTGTAGACTAATTAATTTCTCATCATAAGAGCCCGTAAAAATATAAGTTTGAAGCACCAACACGAGTATACAGACCGATTAAATTATCTTGTTATTACAATTTTCTTGCAATAGACGTGGGAAATGTTTGCTCCAATAAAGAACGAAAACGGAACGATGGAGAAACTAACTGTAAGAAAACACAGCTCGAAAAAACAAATATTAAGCTTCTGCAAAAATTCCGTACCCTAATTGTTTTATCAAAGGAACAGAAAAAACGTCTATAGTCCAAGAAAATAGGAGAACTACAATTTTCAGTAGAATTTCTATATTTATTTTGACTAAAACCGATATTTTTTCCAAGCAAATTTTCTGTTGAAGAATTCTCATCAAAATTCTTCTATTGTAGACATTGCTCTGTTCCATTTATTTTAACACCTGCCTGGATCACACCATCACGAAGGGCATCAATGCACAGGCAGATCTTTATTCAAACTCTTTCTGCAAAAATCAGAAGGAAAGAACAATTTTTTCCACTAGGAAATTCTGTAAAAACTATGTTAGTCTTTAGAAAGATCTGAAAAAATGCTGACGTACTCATTACGATCTCTAATATGAAAATTATTCTGTAATAAAAATAAAAATTCGACAGAAAGGTCCAAAGAAATATCAAATTGCCATAGGACTAATATCCACGTTTCATTCTATTATCTCAACAATTCGTACGTTCCACGAATGCATAAAAATCCTCAGTTTACACACCAACGTCGCTATCTCAAAAGAATGCTGCCCCGTATCTCAAAATTATTACAAAATATCGAGAACAGCTCGATATTATTTATCAAGAGAGGAAGTCAGTTCTTAATTTATACATCTATCTGCAAAAGATGCAGCCCCATATCCCAAAAATTACTGCAAAATATCGGGAATACATCAGGCATTTATTAAAAATTGTGGAATCGAAGCAAGATCCAGGTTACGGGGATGGATTTTCGATTTATCTCGAGCGTAGTCGACCGATGTGCTTCCGCTGTATTCTTTATTGCGAACGGCGGCCAATGGAATGTCAATACTCATAATATCGATATCTCTTCGGGGAAGAGAGAGAGAGAGAGAGAGAGAGAGAGAGAGAGAGAGAGAGAGAGAGAGAGAGAGAGAGAGGGAGAGAAAGTAGGCACGGGCTCATAAGAGCCCTACAAGGAAATCTCACGGGAGCACCTGCTGCGTTGACACTCCGGATCTCAGGGCCAGCTTCTCGATCCTCTATCGTCTAGATCCCAGCCCCCATAATCTTCGTAGACCCCCGTGCTACTTGCGGCGACTTGTGTTCGCCTTTATTCATGGGAGAAAAAACACTGGTCGCCAACTGCCTCCCGCAGTAGTTTTCTTTTCGCCGCCCCTGAGAACAACGGAAAAGAAAGAGAGGAAGAAAGAAGTCCCCCTCGAAGGTTGTAAAACCCTCGGCGAATTTAGGGAACTTAAATCCGGCAGGTGAATTTCGAAACTTTAATGGCGGCAGTCTAACTCGCTACTATTTCAGTTACTTTTTATGCTTCCGTCCGTTTCGCGCCGGCTATTGAAAAAAGAGAGATAGAGAAAAATGAGATTATTTTTACGACGGAAATCGGCGGAAAGTTGTTAGCTTTCGACAACCTGATCGGTTTCGCGCGAGACGAAGCGAATTCGACAAGTTATTCGCTCTGTTGCGGAATTTTGCAACGAGCCTGTCACATGGATGCTGTTCTTCGGTAAATCGATTTTTCATTAAATGTTGGAAGATGCGATCAACACATTAGTTGACTGTGGATTTTATTTAAAGCATTACATGAAAATCTTTTAAGCATTTAATAATACTGTGTTATTATTTCCTATCTATTAAAATTGTTAAACAAAATGTATAAATACCTGCGTAGCCCCTGTTTCTTGCGTTTATTTCAGACAATTTTTATTGTGTATAACAATCCGCATTATCTATTGGAAATTATTCTGTAATGCTATAATTCTCTGCTAAGTTCCCCATAGATATAATCCCTATAGAACATATTTTCACAGAGTCATATCTATATATTATAAAAACGATAAAGAACTTACTAAGATTGGCAGAAATACGTTTCAGAATTGACAGCAAAGAATAGCGTACAATAATGTAATACATTTCTGTGAGCTATTATGCGGCTGTTTACGCTGCGAAACAAACTCGCGTTCGACAGCGGTCAGCCATGTAAAATCGCGAATGTAGCTAGTTGAAAATGAACTGAAAATATTATTTCGCTCGTAGACAGGCTGGCCGCATTAGCAGCGAGATAACCAGTTTGTTACATTCATTTTATTCAAGCTTTTATTGTACGAAGGGGTGCGTTGCAGCGATGCACCGGCGCAGCATCTCCCGTTACAAATGCATAAAATCTGCAGTCCGGTTATTACCATTACATCGCAGAAATTCAGACCGCATGAAAACGACAGCGGGCGGCCGCTTCTCTCTCTCTCGTCAAGCAACAAAATAACGCTCGCCCCGGCGCGTTTCAACATATCATTATCGCCGTTTCAACATCGTTTAAAATTCGGTACACAGTGTCATCCATATTTGAAAAACGCCCCCGCGATAATGGAAACGCCGTCGTTGGTCCCTATAATTTCAGAAATAAACGAGACATCATTGACTCGCCGTTGCGCACCATTACTCCCATTTGCGGCCGAGAACACGGTGACAATTATTAAAACTGTTAATCGAGAACGTCAGCCGGCTAATTGCTTTCGGTTTCGCGATTGTGCTTTTTATACTGGTTTTCGGTTAATCATTGACCGCCGAGTACCAATTTTGTAAGTGGGCACGTCGAAAATATGTCTAGAACCTGCTAGAATTATCGTCGGCGACGTTGATGTGACGTGTGATTACGGTTAAATGTAGGTTCGCTTCGATAACTTGGATAAACGTAGGGAGTAAGTGAAATTAGGGGAGGAATTATAATTAGAATAGAACGCGGACGTTCGTATTTGGATCGACTGGTTTACGGAAGTTATAATTGGATGGGGAAAGATGTTTTCTTGCTGCTTTACTTCGTGAATGGCGGATCAAATAAAAACTTTATTAAATTAGCCTGGAAACGATCATTTTCCTGCACGTCAAACACTCGTGCATTGATCTATAAATAGATCGGTACGAAGATCAAAATTAATTCAGTCTCTTTAGTTTTCTAAGGCAAAATGCATCAGGCGCCTGCTTCGTTGGGTTACTGTTAATTCATATGTAAAATTGGGAATTTGCATACACGTTCAAAGTACAATCATCACCTAGACGTTCATAATCAATTTTCTAACCAATCCTGATCTTCCACAATATTTTGTTTCAAATCTGAAAATGCATGAACGTTTTCAGTCCACATTCTACAGGGTGTCTCGTCTAAAATATCTGTCTTGACCTCGGCTATCTTATAGCGATAATAAAAATATATCATTCTGTTTAAAAAGACTTCGATGACCTTGAAGTCTCAAAAAATATAATCTCGAACAAATTCTTTTTCCTACCATAATATTTGCCTCTCGGAACCAACTAATATTTTCCTCTGAAATTTTCTTCAACAAGCGAGATATTTTAGATGGTCGAGTTAGGTGAGACACCCTGTATATTTTCTTCTATCACAAATCGTTATCCAAAATTGAAGATCGACCAGAACGTGCGAAATAAAATGATCAATCGTGAATGAATTATCAATGAAACAATCGTTCAGGTTGCAATGATTCGCGTAAATCGCGACTCGCTCGTCGATGCACAGTGGTGCATCGGTGAGTGCATGGGAGAGGGATGGATCGCATGCATTCTCATAAGCCGCGACAACCGAATCACGGGCGTATCCGTCGCGACGGCTGCGACTTCGTCGTCCCTCCGTACGTGCCCGGGATCTCGAGAGAAGTCGCGAGCCGTCACGGCCACTGATCATGATATTTCGTGACTCTGACACGTGTAATCCGAACGACGATTTATTTATACGTATACTTGGTTCGGCGACTCGCACGCCGCGCTTCCTTCCTTTCACGCCCATATGAATCTGCCAGCCCATGAATAAAAACGAGACACTTGGACGCGTGTCGCGGAATCAGAGCAACTCCACTGACGTGATAGTACTTAGGGGTTCCGGGCTTGACGTTTCGCTCTGACACTCGTTTTTAACGGACCGCCGTTGACGCCCGCTGCCTTCGATAACACGGTCCAATGCTACTTTCAGAAATGTTACTGCATTGAACCGAAATCCGTAAATCGTTTGCCTCTATCAGCCTCGGTTCTCGAGTAATTTAATTTTCACGGGGAAAAAAGATGAAGTTTCAACTTTGAGAATTTTTCATGCTCCAATCGTAAGTTCTAGGCGAATGATTTTGCTGTAGAACAATTCGGTAGACTCTTCGGAATATACCAGTATATTTTTTTATTTCATTACAATCATCCGAATATGTTTAAATAATTTTTTAAGAGAGCGACGCGCCTGCGACCCACCAATTTCCTTGGATATCTTTGCTATCTATTTTAGAAAGGAAAGGACTCGTGCAAAATCTGTTAGTAGTTGTTGAAACGCAACAAAAGGTAAAAGTTTTTGGACAGTATAATTTACGCGACGGACAGGCTGCGAATTAAAGCGCTCTTTTAAATCGTTTTGCGGTAGCTTGTCGCTGTTAGGCGTTCCTTGGCGCATTATAGGGGTGTGAAATTTATTCATTGCGGTCTTCGCACGGAAATTTGACGCTTTCACGGCTTGTCGTCGTGAAGTTGTCACGGGATAGACGGATGTTTATGTTGATGCCGATTTTTATGCACCGAGACTCGACTTATAATGGAAAGAAGATTATGCAGTTTATGAAATACTGTTTTATTTTACAGGATCGACACGTTGATCGTCCAATTACAATCCGCAAGGAATCCAACAAAATGAAAGTGATTTAATCAACGATGTCGAAACTGTCAAGCTAAAATTGGTATTATTTTATTTACTAATCTTTAACTCAAATACATTACGATAAAAATTAATGTCTGAATCTGACTGAAAAATACTGTCACTCCGTTAGAAATATTATAAATTGCATGCAGTCGAGTGTTTCAGGCCTAGCACAAATTTTAAACGATTTCAGAAAAATTATCTATGCATTTTCTAATATTCAAAATGTGTAAGGAAAGCTTAAACGTTACAAATTGACGTCTTGAAAAGCGAAAGAAATTTTGTTTCACCATTCAAGTGACCAGTTCGCCATTGTTTAGGGAAGAACTCTCAAAATCTTCAGCAGCTAGAATAAACTCACATATTCACGGTCGCAGTCATACAAAATGCTCCATAGCGCAAAATCGAAGTGAGATCTCCACGCAGTAAAGGTAGATAGGCGGGCTTCAAATATCGAAGTCGCCCTAGCAATTGAACTTCGATAATCTAAAAGTTTCGATTACTTTTGTACTCTGCAGAATTGCAGGAGATCCCCTCAATCGAAGCATCCAATCCTTTTTTTAACCTGCAATTCTGTTTCTCGGGGTGAAAACATCCCCTAAACGTAATCGTGAATATTCTTGTTATCCTGTGCAGTGCATTAAGGAAACTACGGTGAGTATAGAACGATTTTAAGCGAACAAAACCTAAAGAGTAGTCAAAAAATTCCCAGGGACTTTTAACAAGGTCACAAAGTTTTAAGTAACCGGGGGTTTTAAGAAAATCAGAATTTTCCGGCGAAGTTCCAGTTTCCTTATTTTGCAGCGAGAAGCAGTTTTCATTTCTGATTACATAATGTTCTTTTGTCGTTACAGTGGAATATTGATGGTTAGATTAATTTTTTTTTAAAGTAAATAGGGCCGTTAAATCAATCTGTATGGAATTTAGATCAGAATAAGGATTTTTGGGGGTTGGAGAACTCTCAGAGTACAAAAACCGTCGAATAGGTACTGACACATTTAAAATGCATAAAAAATGCAGTAAATTCTAATTTATACTGTTCATTACTAATATGGTGTACTCTAATATAATGGATTAGTTCTAAAAATGGGGGTTGAAAAATTCCCAGAACACAAAAATTGTGAAATAGGTACTGGCAAAATTAAAACAGTATACAAAATTGACTAAACACTAATTTACACTGTTCACTGAACTCTAATATAGTGGAATAGTTATAAAAATTACTCTACAGTCTAATACAGGGCTACACGCATAGCTAATTTTCAATTTATTATTAGCATCGAAAGGAGTCAGCTCTGACCCAATTTCTGTTTCCCTATGCCTTCCTACGTAAATAAAATAATTTATATGACGTTCCACAGCCTATTACACATTAAATTTCACGTGCAACTAAATCTCTCAGCGAACGGTTCATGTTAAATTGATAAAGTTAATAGAATATGGCAGGAGAGTCGGGCTTCCCGGTTGCAGTGTAGGAAGCCGAGCAATTTCCGTTTCTTTACGCCTTCCTATAAAACTAAAAAATTGATATAAAGTTTCCCCAGTCTATTACACAATGAATTTTGCGCGGAGCTAAATTTTTCAGTGAAAGCTTGAATTGATAAATTCAATAGAATATGGCAGGAGTGACGCGTCTCTAGTTCGCGATGTAGGAAACCCAGCGTCCGAGGGGTAAATAAAAATACATTGTTCAATAAAGCGAATCAATCGGTGATCGAGAGCATTCGCGATCGCCTGGCAAGCCTCAACAGTTTGTTGGGACTGTAATAATTTCCCTGGAAGGGTCTTTTATCGCCGATTCCGCGTTGCGACGCAATGGCGGCCACGGCATTACGGCCGGCCGTTTTTGGTTTTCGCATGCCGGCCCGCCGCGAATGATAAAATAAAACATTTTATGGGACTTCCGGCTCGCTGATGCGACCACTAAAAAAAGAGGGAAAGAAGAAAAAAAAACAACAAAACGCCCATGAACATGTACGTGTTTAAGTGCACACACGTATACTACGTACACAGTATGGCGGGCGCCATCGTGGAAATACATCCGCGTAAATCGAACACATGTTCTGCATTAGCGCCGCCATTTTCGGCGTACACAGCCTCGCCGAAAAACATACATAACCGTCCCGTCGATATATTACCGCCGCCGTCGGACCACGCGAAATTTTTATTCCGTGAAATATCGAACCGGCACGCTGCGCGTATCTAAACGCACCGATCGATGATCCAGCGAGGTTTTACAAATGATTTCTAAACCGCGCGACGGGAAATCGACGCCCCCGACAAGACCCTTTATCGATCACGCGTCCTTTGAACGATTGCGGCGAGCTACGTGCGTCGCCTTGAAGAACGCGCCGAAAAAGAAAAGAAAAAAAATAATAAATTAGACTCGGAATCGGTTTGTCTAATCTCTTTACGTTTTCTAGGTTTTATTTTCAGAATTTTTTATTTTGTCAGGATCAGTGTAGATTGAAGTGGATGGAAGAGAATTTGCTTGAACTGTTTCGATCTTTATTGCATACTTTTTCTGTCGTTTGATTTATCAACTATTTCAAAAGAAATAATATTATTATATTGCTCGGCATAATTTGTTGGTTCACAAGTGAATTTGCTATTGCTTTTAGGAAACTTATTAAAATATATATTTAACTATGAGTCACTGATTTTTAGGGAGTATTAATATTGATATTAAGTTTTTAAGAAGTTTCAAATGGTTGTTGTTTTATATGGATACGATTGAAGAATTGAGGTGATCGAGAATTGCAAATGGAGGGCAGTCTTGTCGCTCAAAAATTATGCTATTACCAGCAACGTTGACTGCATACAAAGGTTTGTACGGCGCTGTGCATGGTCCGTTGTGCTTGAGGGGTTAACACGTTCGCCACCAAGGTTATTTTACTTGGTCGTCCCAACTCCGTTGCGGCTAATTCAGCTTATTCAGGGCTTAGATAGGTTATTTCACTCAATTGTAATATCCAACCGAATGGAATTATATTTTCCAGCCCCGTGTTAATGCATTCAGGATTTGCCAGTGCGTCTCAACAGGTTCTATAACTGAGATGGATAAGTTTATTGCATTATGCTTTTTGATAAAGCGATGTGCGCGATAAACCGAAAGCAATATTGACGCTTAACAACTACCGCGTAAGCAACCAATGTCTTACTTAACTTTAAACAATTTTAAAGATGCCTCTATGCCAAAAGAATAAAAAGTTTCCTTTTTCGAGCATGTAATATAATAAAAATTCCACAAAATTTTAATTAAATTTTGTCATTTTTTTGTCAAGGGAATACCGGGTTAAATACTCTATTTTGCAAATAGTATAGAAACTTTATCGATTCTATGTTCCACAGATTTTTGTATAGAACAACAATAACGAAATTAGTAATTTCAGATTCTGTTTTCGTTCGGAGGTGTACGGCTTCGTCCACAATACTAGTACTAAAAAAAAAAAAAAAACAATATAGAGATAAAGTTGCTTGACAATGGTACAGCATCACGTTCGTTACTACCTTTTGTTTTCGTAACACTTTCCATAGTTACAATATTTTAACTTTTAACAATGCAGCGTAGTATATTCTGTGTACGAAATATTAAAAAACATGACAGGGGAATCTCATTAACTTCCCGTATGTTATACTATGCGTTACGGGTTTAAATAACAACGCACGTAAAATTCATTTAGCTTTCCTTACGCAAAACACGAAACGGTGCTCGTCACAAATGTGTGATGCCCGACCCGGCCCGTCCCGGCCCGGACCGACCCGGCGCGGCGGACGTGCTGGGAAAACACACCCAGTCAAGAACAGTGAAAATATCGCCATACATCACACCGTTAATAAATCAAAAATATAAAACACCAGTATTTTAAATAACCACAAACAAGTTACCCACGGCGAGGCATCGAAAAATGAAAATATTGATCGGCATCCCCATTGAAAACCAACTAGACACACGGCTCCCGGCGCGGAGCGCGAGGCAACAAGATACTCCGCGTTTTGATCATAATGGAAAAACTACCCCCTTCGACGGATAGAAAATACAGTCTTTTGAAAAACCTGGGAAAAATATCCACGAGGAAGATGAGATACAACAGGGTTTTCAAGTCAGAATTTCTTAATCATAAATTAGAAATATGCTTCTCATGTTAGGGATTGACAAATATATCTTTAATATATTAAAAATACTAGATACAAATAAATTATTACGGGGCATTCTAATTAAATATTTTTTCACTGTGAGCGGATGAAATATTCTGCATTTCTCAAGCATTGGGGGTAAAACCACCTTAAAATTTTACTTCGTTAGTAGATATAAAATAAACAAATTCATTATATTCAAAATTTCTCACAACAAGATTTTAACTAAAGAAGCATCTACAATGCAAGAGAACAACATACCTCTCATTTCAATCATACGAGACCGTTATAAAGGAAAAACTACCCCATTACCATACCACAAAGCACCTCATGTATACCTAGAACCAAAATAACAGTGATGCCTAGACTGCGAATTTTTATGCATTTACGGCAAGAACTAGTAAGAAGAACATAAAATATTAGAAGATTTCAAACATATTGTTATAATATTTTCAATCTACTGAGTCTATTAACACTGAATCTATCAAGCATTCAAAGTATTATAAATGTTGTCTTATAAAAATGGCAACACGGAGTTCATTGAAATTGTCCATAATTTTCAATATAATAGATGCTTGGACAAGCTAATTCCATTATTTTCATTCCATTGATATTCATAATGTCAATAATTGGCAAATATTCAAGCGGTCACTTGACAGTGGTAGGTATAATGTAAGGCGTCACTGAAAATTGCTAAATCATTATTCAAAATATTTTCTTTATCGATAACAGTTATCGAGGAGGATCCAATATTTTGGACACTAATAACTTTTATTTGTAACCAAAAAGTATAAAAATCGACATTTTTCAATCATGTTGTTCTTCGCATTTTTTTTCTTTATATTTTGTGTAGAAAATCTTAAATTTCAATAATATTTATTCATGATTTTTAGAAATTTTCTTCGTAGAAAATTTTAGAATAACTATTATTTTTGGTCTCTGCTAATCATACTTCCTTCCTAGATTCACCCACACTCAAGGTGCCTTATCAAAAATCCTCTAGAAACCTTGAACCTCGTAAAATTGAACCACTCGCATCGTATGGGGTTCGGACCACCGGCCCGCATGATTTCCTGGTCCCGCGTTGTCGGCGTCGAAGAGAGCGCATTGCCGATAGATCAGACTGCAGCCGATGCATCGGATGCACCGCTCGGCGCGGCTGCTGCACGCCGCGCCGCGCCGCGCCGGTGGAGAGAGTACGAGTACATGCATCCTCGAAAGCCGCGACAAGGAAATCTCGTGGCTGGAGGCGGTCTGTCTGGCCGGTGGCCCATCGGTCTCTCGAATACAGCTCTCGGGCTCCGGTCCTCTCTCGGGCTGCGCTCTCGCGGCCGGCTCGTGGCCGCTCGTGCATCGTCGGCGTTCTCCGGGCGTGCTCCATCGGGAGAGCGGCGCGCGCCTCGTGTCTCGCGGAACGAGGCTCTCAGTGATTACCGTGCAGTCCTTGGGACACGACCTCTGGCTTCCTGTCCTGCCTCCCGTAGGAAGCTGAGAGCGGCGCGCGCGCGCGACACACGCTCCTGCACGATCTGCGACTGTGGGAAGCCCGGCCCGCGCGAATACGCTTCGTCCTAACAGGATCCTCCGCCGCGTGCAGTGCTCCGCGTCTTCGACATCCTCTTCGTATTCTTCAGCATCCTATTCGTCGTCTTCAGCGTCGTTTTATTTTCGAGTTACCTTCGTTTTTATTTAAACTAGCAACATTGGTCGAACTTTCGAAATCTGGGCAACATCTTCGAGCAGATCTCTGCACCCCCTGCTGAAGGGGGTAAGCTTGATTCATCTGATCAGAGAGCCTCAAGGATCTGGTTCCTTAATAGCAACACTTGTCAGACTTGCCAAGCCCGGACTTTGCACCTACATTTTTGCACCCCCTGGCGGAGGGGGTGTTTGGTTCAGCTTATCAGAGAAGCTTGGAGTCTTGGTTCCCAAATAGCAATACCTGTCGGACTTTGCTCCCCCTGGTGACGGAGCAGGTTTGTTTCAGTCGATCGGAAAGGCTCAAGGAGCTAGTTCCTAAATAGCAACACCTGTCGGACTCGCCAGGCCCGGACATTGCATCAACATCTTTGCACAGGGGGGCAAGTTCGGTTCCGTTGACAGGAGAGAAGATTCTCGGTTCCTCGAGGTGTCCCGTAGACTAGGTGCCGTCCCCTTCTGCCCAGGGGATAATGGATTGCTCGCGTGGCGAGGGTCGACGGACAATAGCGCCTGGCCAGGGTGCTTGACGTCTCGTCTCTCGTCTCTCATCCCCGTCCGTCGACGGACTATGCGGAACACGCGGACCCGTTCGTCAGGACTTCTCAACAAGTTGGAGGAACCCACCCTCTAACCGGCTACACCGTCTCACCCCCGCCCGGGCGAATGATCGCGCGTGTGTCTGCTGTGTGGTCGCGTGTGTGCTAAACCGTGCCTAAGCCGAATCAGACGAATCGGGATCGGTGACACCCGGGTTACAACCGTAGTGCGATCCGTTTCCCCAGTGAGTATAGGCGGCCGACTATCCGCCCGGGGTGCTACGCTGTGATTAACGGCCCGCTAATTGGCCCGGAAAACACCCCGTGATAACCACGGATACCGTTGCCGCCCTCTGCAGAATCTGGAGGAGACCTGCTCCGATAACTCGACGGGATCTTCGACCTGGGGACCTAGACCTGAGGGAGAACAGGTGAGCGTCTTGTTTACCTGGAGAATCCTGGGCTGGACGATTATTCCTTTCCGACTGATTGGACTTTTTGCCGGGTAAACGCAGGAAAAGCGACCCGGTTTTTGCGATGAGATAATGCGTTGGGTCTGTCGCGAGTTGATCGTCACGCGATTGCTTCCAGGATCAGGGAAATGTTGAGAACCTTGTCGGATAGTAGTGGTATGAATTATGTGGACTGTAGGAAGAAGATGTTAGGTTATAAGTAGACTACGGATTTTGATGCAAAATAAACGTTTCCGAAGTCAGTTGCAACAAACAGGAGCTGTACAGATTATTCCTTACCTTCGGAACTTCAATGAGTTACGAATGATATTTGTATATAAATAGAATTTTAGTTGAACTTGTACGGCTTAATAAAATGAAGCAGTCGATTAAGTTGTTTGCTGTGAAAACGGTTTTATAATAATTGTGGAATAGAAAACCGGTCATTCGACCGTGCTCAAGTTGTCTAATATTTTCATTGCTTCGCGTGCCACTTTTTTCGTTATAAATGCAGTAAAGTACAACACTGTGCATTGCAAAAATTTAAGAACATTGTTCATCTTCGATTTGTTATAATTATTTATATTCGTGTTATGTTCATATTCGATTTGAACACTTTTATTTTGCTTAATGAATCGCAGTCTAGTTATGAGGAATTCGAATCCATTCCAATGAGGAATGTCAATTTTGTTTCGTATGCTTGTGGGCTGAAGTATAGAAGTCAGGGTAACTGTTTCATCTTAATCGTTGTCATTATTTATATGCTATTTTCGAAATGTTTGATTTGGTTCCACGAAGCTGCACGTTGTAAACGCTTAATTAACATCTCTTGTGCTACGGTTTATTTTGCATTACAGTGGTTCCAATTTCTTTGTCGTTCTTTATGCCCTAAAAGAAAACAGCAATTGCAATTGACAATAACAGAACAGAAATTGGTAACATATTTATTAGACTTTCCACAGGAAACTTGTATCACGAGTCTGCCTCGATGTCATAGTGAAAGGGGTTAAAGTAAATCACGGCATTCGCAACAGATAAAACGACGCTCAGAATGTACAACTTATTCCGAATGAATGGAGATTGATACGAGGGTTAAGTTATGTTTCGGATTTTATCTAGTTTTAGTCTGATGATCGCAAAGACGGTTTTCATCTTCGGCATCGTTAATCTTTGCTAGAGCCGTCGGGCCGTCGGTTTTTCCGTTGACGAGGCGCGAGAGAGAGAGGGTGGTTTTATTTTTTCGGTTGAGATAGAGGGAGGGGGAGAGAGTGAGTTAGGGAGAGAGAGAGAGAGAGAGAGAGAGAGAGAGAGAGAGAGAGAGAGAGAGAGAGAGAGGCGCGAGGTGGTAGATTCATCATATCGTTGCGGGGATCGATAAGGTGACTTTCTCTTTCCACGGCGGCAGAATTTAATGGCTGGGTCGGGTCGCACGTCCTCTTCGGGTACCAGCGGATCCGTTTGCTTTGCGAGAGGACGTGCCCCGACTCGGACGGGTATCGATGACGAGACCGGGGATAGTTAGAGGCTTCGTCGAGCAGAAAGCGCAGATGGAACAATCCGCTAAGTTATGCTGTTCGCTTTAGCTGTGGTTTAGGATGCTTCGATGAGTGGAATTGCTATGCGCGCGATGAACAGACTGCGGATCGTTATGCAAAGCAAAAATTGTCTGCAAAAGGGAGTTCAATCAAAATTGACTTCTTCGCTTAGCACTCGAATATTAGGCGTCACTAAAAATTGCTATATCATTGTTGAAAATATTTTTCACATTATCAAACTTGTTTGTATTTAATAAATTACTAAACATTTCACAATTGTACGAGTAAATTCCACCATTTTCGTATGTGTAACATGAAAAAAATATATATATATATGTAGAAGGGAAATATTCTAGGTCGCAAGAAATGTTTCGTTTTGGAGTGAAAATAGCTTCGAGTGCAAAGGGTTGATAATTTTAACTTGTTCTGGATTATGTATCCGTGACATTAAATTCATCTTAAATTTCTTTTATTTTGTTTTTCCCATGTGATCATAAAATCCGCAGTCTAGTGACGAGTAGACAGTTAACGAAGAAAATTTTATTTTATTAGCTGTAGAATTTGATTTGATTTTATATCATGGAATAGTTCATTTGGTCACGATCGACCGTGTCGAACAGAAGCCGAAAATGGTATAATAGATCCGGCCATAGTAGGTCATACAGAGTCGATCATGGCAGTAAGTGGCAGCTAGGTGTGCCAGGGACGTCAGTGGGTCCTTAGGCTAGATGATCGCAGCGTGTAGAATCTTCGATCCTACCAGTGATGCAACGAGATTAGGCGAATAGGTATCGATGACCGCATCTGACGCTGCCAATGGCTTTATCACGCGGATAATGCTTGTTCTGCTATTGTCATTTGGCTCGGATTGGCTTAGGGATTGGACAGGTGACTAGCTCCGATATGAATAGGATCCTCCGGGATCGTGTAAGATAATTTTCATGCTGCATTTTCATATCTAGATCGTGTAATGATTATTACACAAACGTAGATTCATCAGTTACATTTTTATTATAATATAGTGTTGCAGTTTTTTCTATCGAAAGAACAGAATGATTGAAGGCATTGAAATTAATGAACTCCCGTTTGGAAAGCTCTCGAGCAAAGATTGGCGTACGAGTCATTTGAAGTCATCAAGCCGGGTGAATCATTCTGTGCATTTGATCTCGCGGCACACGCTAATCTAAGAAAATGCGTATGCACCGTGCTATTGTCAGCGACAGGATATTGCCAGCGGAGTTAAATGCTGAATACTGATAAGAACAATGGTACTGGCACACTCGGGGGAATCCTTTTCAATGAAACTCACTCGTCCTGTTTCGGTGATTTCATCTAATCCTCAACTGGAGAAAATAAGAAAGCATTTCTGAATACTTTTGTTTGCGAGATAATCTCTCTCTGACAATATATAATAATCTTTCATTGATATTCTTAGGGTATGCTGCTTAAACTTAACCAATAGTTTCCAAACATTTGTACAAATCTACCATCATCATTTTACGAGAACAAACATCTCGGTTGGAGATAAATTCTTCTGTTTAGATCGTCGAGAGGTCAGAAGCGAGCTGAAACTTTTCATATGTCCTTATTGAAGTTTAAACTCGTGTAGACTGTTAGTACAGCGATTGCACAATGTGCGGCAGACCGAAGGCGAAGATTGCGTAACTGTAGAGCGTGCAACAAAGGGAACAAATTTTTATTTTGCTATTCGGAAACTTTTAGCTTGGAACATCGTGAAAAGCCAGGAATATTCGCGAACAGGTTCCAATCAGGAGTGGTTAGCATTCAAAAGACTCGCGTTGGACCTTAATGGTGCCACCTTTCATGCTCACGCATATCTCAATGGCAACGCCAGACGTACCAACTGATTTTGTTACCCAGATGGTACTAATAGTTTCAGTCCAACCATTCAGCACAACTTGGCCGTGAATGGTGTTAAAGCTCGGCGTACAGACTCAGACCCCAAATGTTCTTGGCTTTACCAGCTTCGTAACCCAAACACCACGAGTGAAATAGTACTTTTCATCGATAGTAAATTTCAGTAATCACAGACGATCTCTCTAGTCAATAAGAAATTGACATAATTGCTACGAGACGAAACAGCTTGTCCCCATGGTGAAAAATTTGAAACGTTTTAGTCGCAATGCGGAGAAACATAAATTATGAACAGTCACGTTTAAACGAAATAAACACTCGTATGAAAGAGATGCGCAAGATCCGCAAGCCACTCGATTTATATTTTCGACGCGCCACGGAGAATAAATAAACGTTTGTTTATTTCATTATCGATGTAATTTATTTTACACGATCGACTCGAATTTATTGAACGCTCACTAACACGCGTGCTCAATTATTTATGAACGCGCGACCAACGTGAATATATTACAAATCAAGCGAAAACGTGCATATCGGTAAAGAGTATTGTGCTTATTATGTTCGGTAATTGCATGAAACTGGAGTTACTAAAATATGGAATACATTTTTCTTTGAGTCAGAATTTGTGAAGAAACTTATTTAACAAATCTGTGAAGATTAATCGACAAACAATTTATAAACTATTCTTACTATTCAAGATCACGTTTCATGAAGACACTGGTCATTCGAACAATTTAAGGAGCATTTGAACAAAAAAAAAAACTAAACTAAATATTATCTGCTTTAATTGCAAGGGACTGGAGCCAGGTAGACAGTTTATTCTTAGCTTAATCATTTTAACCAGCTCAGAACAATAAATAGCCAATTCTAAAATAATAATCAAATAATAAAATTATTTTTGCTATAAATGCATAAATCGTTTTCTTAATTGTCCACCGAGTTGATAATTTTCTGTGGGCGATCGGGTTTGACTAAAAATTTGACGAACACCTGAACTAAGAAATTGTACTGTTCAAGATCATATTTTATTGATACATTGTTCATGTCCACCAACTTGATGATCCAACGCAGGCATTCCAGCGTTCAAAGATCCGAAATAGCTCGGACAATTTAAGGTGCATTCACACGAAAAAATCCTCGGCATTCCCGGAAACCGCGTTTCACGAAAACATTGTTCGTTCGGTCGGATCATTTTCCCGATTTTCGCGAAAAAAATCTGCAGCATGACGCGTGTCGCATCGCTGCTGGTGCAAGGTGGATGACCTCGGTGTCTCTCTCATTCTCACTCGCGGGTGGAAGAAAAGCGCGAGGCTGCTCCCCGGGGGAAACAGGAATATTAAAATAAGCGAACTTCAGGACTCCGGAATCACATTTTTATAATAATGTACCGAAAGAATACCATCGGAATAATAAACGATACGACCGACGCGGGCACCGGTGTCGTGTGCGAGCAACAACGGGTTGTTCGTGCTCGACGCGAGGCATTTTTCCATTCTTGGTGTCTCTCGTTGACGAAAGCGCGAGAAGAAAAAAATGAGGAGAAAAACAAAAGAGAAAAATGAGACAGACAGAGAGAGGGGTGGGGGGGGGGGGAGGGATGGAAACGGAAAGAGACTAAATCATAATTACATCGAGACGTCGCTCGACTCTTTTAAACTGGGTCGTGAACATCTTTGCGCCCGGGTATCGGACGCAACTGCTGTAAAAATGAATAAGCGCGACAGAAAAGCGGAAGCGACGTCAGAAAGACCGACGTGAATTACAGCCATTCTCTCCCTTATTCAATTCGCCGGGCGCCGCTGAATGGAACACGCTCTTCGCTCTCGCGCTCGCTCGCTCGCTGTTATTATTCGCGCTGATTGTTTCCGATTGATCGACACCTTATTGTGCGAACGAACCGGCACGCCAGCCTTACTCCATTAACGACACCCTAATCGAGAAAAGCCTCCTTGTTTCAGGCAGGTGTTTCTGGCCCCCGCCACGAATAATTCCGTAATTAAAGTTTTCCCGGCCGTCGCCGCGGCGTTAGGCGAACACCGCTAGTCTCATTGAAACGACGACGATGTTGACACTCTATTATCCTGATCTGTCGGCTAACTTAAAACTCGTATTCGCCTGATACTCGATCTAACCTGAAGGTTACTGTTTTATATTAATCGGTGATTAAAGAATATTCGTGCCCCATTTTAAGTAAACTTGAAAATGCAGTTTTTACGTGTGTCTGCTGTTAATCGGTATATCCTGATAATTCTCGATAAATATCGAACAAATTCTTACCAAACACTACACTTTTTCCATTTTTTTTAAATTTCGTTTATCAGAGGGAATAGATACGACTCATTGAAATGCGTGTTAAAAATGATTCATGTCGGCAAACGGTTAAAAAGGAACTTCGAGAGGCGATCGTAGAAAATAGCGATGACTATGTAATTGATGAAACTTTTAAATGTTAGTTTAGAGTCTGACTGCTTGCGTTTTATTTTATCGAACATCGTACGGTGAATTGGCAATTAACATGGTTGCGAATGGAAGTACGATCAAGTAACTTTGAGGATCAACTTTATTTCGAAATCAAAACGATTTACCTCTTTGCACAGTGGCGCCTTTCGAACCGAACAATTCCCAAAGCCCGATCCGTTTATTAAATACCATCCCGCCACTCCGATCCATTTATAAATCTCGCGTCAGAGATTCCAATTTTCGCAAAGGAGAAAGAGCCGGGCAAAATTGAAATTAAACAGACCCGGTGTCTGTGCGAAAGAACCTCGTTAAAAAATTCATCAAACTTTCCCGTCTGTCGCTGCAAATTTTACCGATACTTCGAGATCCATCGGACGATAGAAAAAAAAAAAGGAAAAGATTTTTCCTCGCGTAGATCCGGCTGTTGGAAGTTCTCGAAATTATCGATCGTAGGAAACGATCGAAAGTTTTATAGTGTGTGGCGTTTACGCGTAACGAGATAAATCCGTGGAGCAATCGGCGAGTGAGATCGTGTCCAAACAGACGGGTCGTTGTTTAAACAAGGCGGGAAATCATACAGATAATTCGGCCACTTTTAAATACGGGTCCAATTAATGTACGAACGGCAAGCACGTTGCGCCGATGAATATTCGATAACCCGGCCGCGTCTGGACCAATAAAACGCGTTCTCTCGAGCATGGTTGTAAGCAAATCTTTTGCTGGATATTTCCGAACGTTTCCCGAGAACAGCACCACCTCAATCTGAGAAGTTTCTATTCTAAGCAGCACTATATTTACTGCAGCCTTTCTTTTATACTGATTGTTTAGGTTCAGAAGAGTAAATGCCATATTATCTCGTGTAGTCAAATTGACCGGCCGCGGTAGGTAGGACGGACTACATATATTTTTTGGGGAAAAAAAAAACAAGGAATAAATACTGAAAAATACATGGTACACATACTTTAAGAAATGTTGTATGTACGACATTGTACACAGAAGTTTGAAAAGGTCAATTAGACCGACCGTGGTAGGTTTAGCGTTAATGGCTTCTTTGGCTACATTGTTTTTGTTTTTTAAATGCATACAGCATGGAACGTCGAAAATGATTTTGTTAAGAATCGTGCTTCGACTCTTCTAAGATGGAGACTATCATTCAAAATTGTTTGAATTTAATTTCTATACCGACGAGAATGATTACGATACGAGTACACAAATCTTATTCATTTTGAGTATCGAATATTAATCGAAACCCATGGAATCTTGAGTACTGAAATGGAAGGTGGAAGAAGAATTGCTCTCGTCTATTTATACGTTGATCAATTCGCGGAGATTGTCCAGCTCTATGGCAGATTTGCACGGCTTGACCGACACGATACCAAGAACCGTCGCAGTCACGCTCTCCGGGGACCTAAATTAGACACTTGTCACTCGTTAACCGGTAATTTTCTCGAAAGAGGTCTCGGCGGCCGAGAAAACAATTTCGACGCTCGTCGAAGCGCTCTCTTGCGAAGGACACCGATCCGTCCGTTTGTCGGCGATTTTATATACCTGGACCAGTCGAATCACCGGTTATTTTCGGGTTTGTTCTTCCCTTTTTTTAGACGTGAAGTTGAAACGGGTAAACGGGTCTCCTGTTCCCACGTTTATTTGCATTTATTAATCGGTGCCCTTTGTTGCACCTTTCCGGGATGATTTTGGTCTTTGAGGGCTGACGGTCGCTAGTTGTGGTTTTTCAATTGACTTCTTTGGAATATTTCGTAGCAGAAAGTGGTAAATTGTGGGGCAAATCCGAGGGAATTTTTTGGTATCCTGAAATGTGAAATTGGAGGAGTCATTTTTAATATAATAGAAGTAGGTTTTTTCAAATTTTTTAATTGATTTTAAACTAACTTCCCGATGAGCTAGAGACTTCAAACATTAAACATAGCTCAGAACTGGACGACAACAGACACAGGACTAAAAGTAGAAAATAATTATTCATATAAAAAAAAATTTAATATACCACGTTTTTAAGACGGACTAAGAAGTATAAAATAATTGTTCCTAGTCACATACAGATTCCTAACCCCGTACAGATAGACCTGAGAGTGTGTGATTTACAAAATTTAAATTTGTGAAAATACTTGTAAGATCGAAAACGAAAAACGTGGGGCGCAAGATAATGGTAAGGAGTGTAGAGAGTAGTATCATTTGCTTTGCAATAAAATTGTTAGTGACTTAGGTGAACTATTCATGCATCAATTATCTATTGCATGCGCACCACGTTTCTCGCTTTAAATCTTACAAGTATTTTCGTAGCTATTAAAAATTCACAATCACAAATTTTCAGGACTATCTGTATGGGGTCAGGAATCTGTATGGTACTAGAAAAAATTATTTTATACTTTTTAGTCCGTCTTAAAAAACGGTTTTCTTTATTTAAATAATTATTTCGGTAATGGGTACGCAGCTCTACGATGTTCTCAAGAGTCCTCTTGCAATTTGCAGAAACGTGTACGATTTTGTCCGACGATAGAAACGTTTCGTGTCTCGCGATAATTTATTTTATCGTCGCAGTTGATTCGAGAATCGACACGGGTTGTCGAGTGACGAAATATTTGCGAGGTAGTTCCACGATGTCCAAACTTTCCTCGCGACTAAATCGAGCTACTTGAACCCTGCATCGGTTGTCAAGGAAACCATGACGCTAAGTAGGACGCTATCCGCTGCCATCTACGTCGGAATGCGACAATCTGAATTCCTCCGTCTTTTAACACTGTCTCTGTCTTTTCTATACTATACGCAACAATTCAAATCCATCACGGACAAACAAAAACCAATTGTACAAATCTAACAATAAGCAAGGAATATCTTTCAGTAGAAACATGTTCAATAGTATCTAGCTCTATTCACATCACCCACAACAAATAAATTTTTAATCGCGTTTTCAATT
>CM052125.1:14116073-14137796 GCA_028454245.1 Halictus quadricinctus | reverse complement strand
GGTTGCTATAACTTTGCGATAAAAAATCGTAGAACAATCTCTCTAGGCTCATTTTGAAGGGCCAAGCCTGTACTTTTATCTCGTCTAAGTTACATTCGTCTACAACCCTTCTGTACCAAGAGACGCGCACGACAGTAAACGCAGTTCTTTCGTTTAATTCGACAAATTTAAACGTACCCACAGAGTCTAAGAAATCCAGGTTGCTGCAACTTGGCAAAAAAAAAAAAGAAAAAATCGCACTATCTACTTAGGCTCCTTGCGAAGAACGAAGCTTCTACTTTTTCAACTCTCTTAAGTTGTCTTCTTTAAGGACACTTTTGCGCTGGAAAACAGGCGCGGCAAGTAAAGTTTTCTTTTAATTTGACACATCCAAAAAGTAGCTACACGTTACTAGAAAAATTCCAACTATTGTAACTTTGTGGAAGAAATCTGACAGCGTTCTACCCGGGCCCGTTTTAAACAGCGAGCTTTCTATTTTTATTCCCCTCAATTGTTTCTGCTTTATGAAAATCCCATTTTCACTGGGGAACAAATGGAAAAGTGAGAGGTGGATTTCTGTCGAAAATTTTACAGTCTCGACAATCTCTGTGAAGCTTAAACATTTTTTATCGCGGCTCGAACTGCTGTGAATTTGTAGATTAAAGTATCCGCTTTGCAACGAGTCCAAAAAATTTAGTGCACGATTTTTCCTTGTCGATTTACGCCATTTTTACTGACCCGTATATCCCAATGGCATGCGTAATCTAAGTACAGTGAATTCTCAATATATGTCAACAACACGGGTCTTGCGTCATGTATCGTCCAGGAGACATTCCTGAGCCGTGTTATGGTTACACTCCTCGGCGTCCGAGGCTTCTCGAGTTTCCTGGCCCCTTACGGAGTATACCCCGCGGTAGTGGGGATAATTTCGCGACGTTTATCATCTACGTCTTGGCGACATATATAGAGAAATCACTGTATACTGCTATATTATTATCTGACGTTGTTCTATGGCTTCCTGAAGTTCTAGCTTTCTAAAGGATGTATTTCTTAAACATCAAAAATTTCTCGAAGGTTTAAAAAGGAAAGTTGAACGTCCCGGTCACAGATCTTCTCGGTCCGGAAGCAAAGCCGCATTTTCTTTCGCTCAAGCATTTTCCCAGCATTTTCCGAGGATTCCAGAAGACTTCCCGACGGAGGGCGAGAGACGCAGAAGAGAAAGATCGTGTCAGCGTTCAGTGGATCGTGATATTCGAGCCGACGCGATTAATCGTCGCGTAAAATCGAGCGCCGTCGAGGCGTGTTGCGTTTCCCGACCGCGACGACTACCGTCGTCGGCTCCTTAATTATTAACGTTGGAAAGGGACGGTAAGGAGGGGGGAGAAGGCGGGAGTAGGTCGGTTGATGCGATTTTAATCGACCCTTTAATTACCGAAATGCTTTCGGTTTGTGTTCGCGCGGTCAAGTTGTCTAACCACCTGCTCAATCAAGCACCAGTTTCCCTTCTCTGTACCGCTGTTCGACTCCCTCGGTTTCTCGGGGGCTGAACCTCGTAACCGCACCCTCTCGACCCTCCCCGCGCCCGAACGGGACCTTCCTTTACGCTTCGAGGAACCGTAATTACTTCCGTTTCACCTTCAACATTAAATAAAACACTCCGCGCGACTCGGCTAGGCTCGCAGCAGTGCCACCGAGCGGAGAGGCGACGCTTAATCGTCCGCTCGAGCGTGCATAACGCGTCGAATCGACTTCGGCCCCACGTATTTAGCTAGTCGCCGTTGCTTAATCGCATCGACCGCGAGAATTATTATGTCAACGACCGTGCAACCCTCGTCCGCGACAGAAACTACCCGCCCCGAGACCCCTTTGTTCACTCCCAAGGCGGAATTCTGAAGCTCCGGAGTCAATAAGCGACTGTTTTGAAAGTTTCAGAGAAGCGGAAGAAGTTGGATGCCAGATTAAAGATTATTGTTGGCTTTTGACGCATTTAGAATTAGCGTACCATGTACGGGTACAGTTCGTCGAAGAGGATTTGTTGACGTACTCGCACGATTTTTTAATTTTGCTTCAGTCTATTTGTTGCGAGTCGTTTCCTCTTTTAATAATTTTAATAAGTTCGAAACAGCGGAACGGTGTTCATTAATTCCACTAAAATCTTCACTGTTGTGTATTTCCTAACAATTACACTGTTGTGTAATTTCCAGCAACCCTCGCATGAATTTATTTCTCCTTTATTCTTTAACGATGATTTTTTTACCATCCTCAACACTTCAAGTGCTGCACAAAAATAGGGGACGGAATTATTTGCAAACGAATTTTTCCACCAATGTGTTGAGTGTAGCAAATTTAGTTAGGTTTTGCAGATGGTAAAAGGGTGAAAGGAGATTCTTAATATATATCTTAACTGCTAAATTTTTATTTCACTCGATAAATTGTTATCATTTTATGGAATTTTTTACGCTGCTGGATGTACACTGAAAGTATTAATTATATTTCTAACGAAGAGTTGGGTTGCGAAATTGAATTCTCGAACAGCTACAGCAACATGACCACAGTGCACCGCCCCGATAATTGGCATAACTTCGTTCCCCAATCCGCTGAAATTTTTTTTCAGCTTGCCACGGCTCGTTGCCCGGGCCTCGACAAACTGTGATTATGCCACCGATAATGTCCTTTCGACAATGATTCTCTGGGAGTTCGTTGCGTCGAAGAGCTGAAGGAGTTTGAGAGATTATTTTCTTAGAAGTTCGCAGGATAATTGTTGATAGTTTTCAAGAAGATGTTGTTAGTGGAGCTCTGGTAATTCTAGTGTATTATTGGGGGAGTGGGTGATTATATACTATTGTTTCTGGAAATATGCATTAATGTTTGTAAGTAGACATTTAGGTCTCCGAGTACGATCTTCAGATCTTCATTTTTTATACAAATTTATACATCGTTGACTGCATAAGGTATTTGCATTGTATAAGTTATTTTCTGATAAAGGTGGATTACAGGCAAAAATTGTTAGGCCTTGTTACCAATAGTGGAAGTTGTGAACTTCTGCACAGGGATACTCACAACCCAAGTCATTTGTATCTCGATGACGAGTTTCCAGGTGGAACCTGCGTCCGGTTAAGTATTAAGTTCAACGAGTTTAGTAATGTTTGAATTCTCAAAAAGTTGTTACTAAAAAGACCAACTTCCATCTGATATCCCCTGCCTTGACGAGGAGAATTTTTCCTTTTTTCTTGTGAACACTAGATTTAATGAGAAATTAAATTATTTAGAACTTTTTAGTACCACAACGTTCCTTAGGGATGCATATTCCAATTTTATTTTTTACTGAAGCAATAATTCTCTTTTCAATTTAATGCCTTCAAAGTGAAAAGTTTTAACAAACCATCCCCTGAAAATTCCAGTCGAACAACCCTCGACCCTCAAAATTTCCACCAATTGGTTAGTTCGGTACACTTGGAATAATGTAATGATCGAAATTCTATAATTGGGAATCCTATAGTTTGGTAAGAATATAATAAGTAAAAATATATGGAATATAGCAATAAAAATATATTATTAATGAAATACCGATCAGATAAATGGAGACGAACCAAAATGTGACTGTACTATATTTTATTAGTCATTCTAAAATCGGGCTTTCAGGGTGTCCCTTAAAAATTCAACAAGTCAAAAAAGATATTTGATAGTCACTCTTATTCGCACAAATGAAACTGAACTTGAATTTCTTGTTCTTGCAGTTGCTCATGTTGAAAATCTTTGGCCATTACCTGTCAAACTCGCTGACAATCGCACATCTCTGCACACGTATAACATTGGTACCAGTGATCTGCTAGGATTGAAACTTGGATTTTCGGCATTTCCTCGCCAAAATCTACAGGATTATATAAAAAAAACTTAAAAATTTCAGGTTTCCTCAGGAGAAGTTTAACCGTAGATTTAGCGTCAACAACGTAGTGCCTTATATATACAGCAATGGTAAATAACGTTATCACAGTGTGAAGAGTACACAAAACTCGAAGATCTACCTTCACAAAATCGTCCACTCACCGCAAAAACCCAGAAAAAGCAGCCATCCCCATAAAAGAATTAATTCTCCACAGGTTCTTCTCGAAGCTCAACCCTCCACCAAAATTTTCTCTCTCCACGTGGTCATTCGGTGGACCAACTTGCAAATTACTTCAACGCGACGTGCCACGGGCACAGTGTCACCGTAGTTAGGGGTGGGGTGGGGGGTGGGGGGGCACGTCGGCGTGGGGATCATCGGGGTCAGACGAGCGAAGCTTTTTGATCGTAATCTTTTAATTACGCCAAAAGAGGGAGAAAGAGGGCCACGTGCTTTTAATCCGGCAGTGGTAACAGCCCGGAGGTCGGCTGAGAGGAAAAAAAGAAGAGAGAGAAAGAGCGAACGAACACGCCGACGACGACGACCACGAAGAAGAGGAGGAAGAAGAAGAAGAAGAAGAAGAAGCGATAAAAAGAAAAAAGAAGAAAAGGGCGGGAACGACGTCCGCGAATATCCCGCTCTAATATCCCACTCTTGTCGCTCTAATAGAAACCGTGACTGCGTCGTGAAGACGTCGCTATCCCCGTCCCGATCTCGAAGACGAGATCCGCGTTTGTGGATTTCAACGGAATGGCGAAAGCGAGTCGCGCGAAACCTAATCGAATTAATTCCTCTGTCCGCGGAGCTCCTCAGAATCGAATAGAGGGGCCAGGGATGCCCGCTGGGGCGCCCGGGGCAAAAACTCGTTATTCCCATGCAACTTGAGTCGTTTGGCAACCGGCGCAACCCCTTGGCACCCATCTCGACGACCCGGCGCGGCGTGTCGCGATGCACTTATTTTCCCTCGGCGAAACACTTCGTTCGGCTTGTACGAAACTTCCTTCTTCTGCCACCCTCCTTCTGACACCATCCTCGACCAACCCCCACCCCCCCCGCACGACCCTGAGAACTCGCAAAAAAGCTGCCGCAGTCGCCTGAGTAAACAAACCCCCGTTTCTGCGTCGCTTCGTACCACGGTGATTAATCGTCCAGTTTCCAGCGATGCTACGCCCCTGCACGTCGAACTGGACCACCCTCAATGTCTCTCCGGTTTTGTGGAACCTGGAGTGTCAGGGGGTTGCTGGGGAATGAGGGTAGTTTCGAGCGTTGTTGGGGAATGGGGGGTTGCGAACGATTTTTGGGAGGATTTTTCGTAAGCTTTATTGATTGTTACCGATTTGTGGATGGTGGAGTTGTTTTGTAAATGTCTGAAACATTTTTCGGAATTTGACGGAGATAATTAAAATTTCTGGTATACATTTACATATAATTCTACCTCCTACCTCTAACGATCCTGATATCATTACAAAGGAACCGTTTCGTTTAGGGCTCGGTAGTTCTAGTGTTAACCCTTTGCACTCGAACGAAACATTTTTTCTAGTCTAGAATATTTCCCGAATTAAAGGAGATGTCATAACATGCACCAATGAAAAATATCACACCAATCCCCATTTTCTATTGCCGGAATTCTAGTGGCTGGTGAACGTATCAAGAAAAGTCTACCGGTGCAAAGACAAGTCGAATCAAAGGTTTTTTTAGTGAAAAATTGCGCAGAGGGTTAAGTTTCGCGGAAAGGGAACGCGTCGTTCTCGTCGGGGGCTGTTCGACCCCCGAACTTGGCCCATAAAACCCACCCAGAGTTCAGAGGGAGAATTTTTATCGTGTTCGCAATCACAGACCGCGTTCACTTGCGCCGCTATTAATGGGCAATTGAACGGGGTATACCGTCGGGGCCATAAAACGCAGCCCCTTTCGCGGCTCCTCCGTCTGCGACGACGTTTCTACGTCTTCCTCTTCGTCGACCTCGCCCAGCGACCTCCCGGCAGCCTGTTTTCCAAGTGTAATTCCGTATCGTAAAATTTTTCGGCCGAGTGAACGGCCAGCCCCGGTCTTCCCGTTGACCACAATCGGATACAGCTGGATGTATAAGTCATTGTCGGCCGACTAGAGTTACAGTCGAGGGGTTGAGAGCCCGTTCGAATGGCGCAAGTAGTCGTGCTCGAGGGCACGGTTCGTTGATTCCAACGGAACGCGGATCCTCCTTCGACGAAAAGTCGCTACGGGATCGGCGAACCTCGAACAGACCGGGAAAAATAACTCGATTCCTTGCAGGGCCCCTATTGGTAACTATTCCAAACCAGGGACCATAACTGTTGTAACCAAAAAGAAAAAAGTCATGGAATAACAAGTATTTCATCGACTAAAATCGTAATGGTTACAAATAAGGATTACAAGTAATCGAAAATTTGTTCTCTCGCTGGCAAATGTTATCGTTGAGAGAAATTCAATTCTCTTCATTTCATTTATAAGTGATCGATAACTATTATGAGTGATCAAATAGAACTTCTCTCGGACACTAATAACCGTCATATGTAACCAAAAGGTATAAAAATAGATATTTTTTAATCATTTTGTTCTGCGAATTTTTGTCTTTATATTTTGTGTAGATTAAATTTAGATTTTATCAATGGTTTTTATCGTTGGAAATTTTAGAATAACTGTTACTTTTGCTCCCTGTTTTAAACCATTTTGCGTTTACTGCCGAATTTTAATAACGCTGTCTTCTTTAATATGCTGGAAAGATTTGATAGTTAGAACTATTAGGGGTTGCTTTTATGTACGAATCTGTGTCGAACAATTTAGCACTTATAGAAAAATTCCATTGATGCTTTATAAGATTTTAATAGTTCTGTTTAGTTTAATGTACAATTTCAGTTTTAAGAAAGTCTGGGAAAAGATTGAATACATTGGAAACCACTACGACAATTAGGGGGTTGATTAACCCCCCTCTCCCATATCATTTTACTAGTGCTATTTATTTTATTGTACATGATTAATTAATCCGATTTTATTGTACAAGATTAATTATTTCCATCGAATACAATCTTGTGTTAATAAAATCAATATTTAGAACAATTCAGAAACCTCTGCTCAACAACAACTTTAATATCAATTTGGCTAACCACAACGCGACGAGCGTTTAATCCAAACATTTCAGAAGCTTGGCGCCATTAACCACGGAAGTATTGTAATTTATGTGCGGATTTTACCTTCGGTTATCTCTAGGTGGAATTGGCAAACGTATATTTAATTAGCCGGAACCCGAGGTAGGTTGTCCGTTTCAGGATCATCGATAATTCCCGCGGACTGTTCAAATAAATAGAAAAGTCGTGCGGTAACATCGAGCTCTCGCACTTGGCTCGCAACAATCGCAGAAATATTCGGTCGGTAAATTTGCGTGTTATTAAATCGCGTTACGTTACCGTAAAATATGCAGGCGGTATTTAGTCGCGGTTTATTGTCCGGGAGGATTCGTATTTCATGATCGGCGAATTTTCCCACGGTGTTCCGTTCGGAAAATGGATATTTCTTCGTCGACAGAGTCAAAATATGAGAGTAGAGGAACACTCGGCGGGCGACAACAGCCATATGAAAGTTCTCCGTTCGATTCGGGGCAAGGAATCCACCTCCGAGCACGAAGCAATAGCGCTCGAATCGCAGCGGAATATAAATCGACGGAGACCTGCTAACATTTTTCGATATATGGATGGCAAAATACGAAGCGACCATTGCAATAACTGCGACGCCGCGACGGACTCCCGGAGAAATTAATAATGATCGAACCGCTGCCTACCCGAGCTTGGCTGCTTCATGAAAGTTATTATTTCCCGGCTGTCGACGACCGGCGCAATTAAACGTCCCGGCAAATTTAATTCGATGTTTTATCGAGCAGATTCTAGACGGTTAATAACACTGTCCGACACCAATTCTGCGTTCCGATGACCTTTTGACACGTTCCTCGCACATTTTCATTTCGTTGATTTGTTTTTTACTTGACACGTTCAATTATCAAACAAAATTAACAAAATACCACTGCATTTGAGACAGTTTATGAAATTTTCCTACTTCAGAATCGTTCGCGTAGCTTTTTTCACGAGAACCAGAAAAAATTCTTGTAGTTGTCTACGGTGATTTGCACCAAGCGAATATGCCTTTCGTAAATATTTATACAGATGCATTTCTGTTGCATATTTTCCATCGAAAAAATTCTTACATGTTCCTTAAACATGTGACAAATTACCCTAAAAATTTCAAAAAGATTCCCCTCACAGTTCCTTTAAAAAAAAATCTCATAGGTCGCCTTATGTTCAAACTCTTTCCCTTAATTTAGAAAATCTAAGCATCACATAAAACATTTTCTTCGGCAATTTTATTAAAATGCACTTACAACAAGTTTATGAAATACTAGAAAATTCCTCGCGGATTAATTTACGAAATAGCGGTACTTGCCAACTTCAAAATTCTCGCAAACAACCGACAACTTCATTAAAACCTCTACAAAGTTTTCCGTTCAACAAATTCGCATTATGAAATGCGTTCGGCTATTCAATAAATTCAGCAATAATCGAGCTTGTCGAAGGGTCTGGTTCGAGCTTCCGAAAACGTTTAAGCTCCCTCTTCCGAGCTCCGGGATAGCGTGTGAGCGATCCTACGCATCGTGATGCGTCTCGGGATTGCAATAAATTCTGCATACAGGTGCGATGCCGCGTTGCATTCCACGTGTGCCGTTTGGAAGATTTTATATTATATAGTATTGTAGCGACGGACGTTCCCGTCGTGTTCCATTCTGATTTACCGAAAAGGAAATAACTTCGTCGGCAGGAAATCGCGTTGGGTATTGCGTCTGCGCACAACCGAACGTGAAATACAATGAACAATTCCGTGGTGGACCATACTAAAACAGCGGGGCCTTGTTTTGCTTCTGGTATTGGATCGGGCACACACAATTGTAACGTGCCATGAATTAATTTCTGCTGTTCTAATTCGGTTGTTTCGTCTATTTTAACCCTTTGCATTCGAAGGGCCACTGAAAATCATCGTAATGATTGTTACAATTTGAAACAATTAGAAATTTCGCTGAATTTATTTGTATTTAATGTATATGATTCCAAGAGAATGACATTAAAATTTCGAATTAATTCATTTTCATTTCCTTGATTGAATTGCTCTATTAAAGACAAAATAGTAATTGTATTATTACCTATTATTCGCTAGAACACGCTATTTTGTAATATAGTCCGATTGTTGAGAAAGAAGTGTTTTAACCTAATTTTTTTTGCTGCCCACACTTCCACTGTGTTATAAAATCGTCAAAAATGACCATTTAAAAAAGAAAAAAGTGAAATCGAAATTTGGTATGTTTGTCAGAATTGTACCAAAGATACTAGGTCATGATTTACATTTTAAATCAACAGATTGCGATTCATTAATAATTACGGAAAGAAGGGACTAAATCTATTAGTAGTATCCAAAAACAGAAAATGGGTGAAGTTTTTTACTTTGACAAACTCGCGAGAGTTAATGTTGGAGCAGAAAGTAAAATCCAGTGAAACAAAGCTTTCGATCAACATTGTCGGGAAATGTGTGTGTCGCCAGCAATGCAACGCGTCAAGTTATTCCGCGAATCAAAATGTTGACAGCGGCGCGAGCCGATCGTGGAGTTTCTCGAATACTATGCTCGATCGCGTTCAACGACGGATAGTTCTGTAATTAAATATCTGCATCAATCGTGAGTGAAAAGCGGTGACCGGAAACGAATCTACATCTGTTGGAAAAGCTGGTGTACGCAGAAAACCAGGGACCGGTGATTTCACAAAAATTCTATTCAGCACACTCTTCATTTTCCGAAGAGCTGGAAAGCTCGAAGACTGTGAGAGTGAAATAAAATGAATGAATCAAAATCGCCGTTGTAATGTTGACATTACCAGACCCGGATGTAACCTAAAGACATGACTCCGTAAAAAATCCTGTTCAACAAATCGGTATTTTATCGAATATATTTATCGAAGCAGACGGAATGTTTGAATTGCGTTTCTTGGCGTTGAAACACGAAAATTATTGGTACAATAATATTTAAGAGTATTTTATTGGTAGTAGCGGTGCTACTGTCTTCTTTTTACTGCTACCGGGTCTCGGGCAAAGTTTCCTCATTTTTCTGTGCAGTGAAATGGTAATAAAATAGTTTTATAATTGAACCACTTAAATTGCGAAGGAATTACGTTCGAGGTGGATTAACAGGGGAGATCGGAAGTTCGAAAAATTATGATACTTCCGGCATGTGTAGAGGATACATGTATATTACACATTTTCATCAATTGCCAAAGTCACTCTAAGGGGTTCGAATTAGGTCGAAAAAAAAACCATGGAATATTCAGCTACTTTTCAATTAGTTCTATCGTCTGGTGGAGAAGATGTCAATAAATTCATTAAAAACAAAAAATTACAAAATGAAATCGGAAGGTTTTGGTAATTTATAAGTAGCAGATACCTGTGTATGCTCCATATATATTCTCAGAGTTTCATAAGTTTCCAGGTTGGAGACCGACTCTAGTTAATACTAAAACAAAAATTTTAATTATCGACTGTTAGCCAATATTTATAATGAAACTTCAACTTAAAATTCGTTAATCAGTGCGACTATTTAAAAATTCATTCTATAGTGACGGATTTCGCTTACAGAACCAATTTCCTCTAGAAGTTGCTCTAAAGTTAAATACTGACTGGTACAGTCTCTCTCACTGGAATAAAAATACAAATAAAAATCCGTGATAGATAGACCTCCATTTCGAGACCATCTAATTTTATTTCGAGGCAGAGAGTAAAACCGAGGCCGGGAGAATTTTTTTGGCAGATTCCGCCGCGGTATCGAGCACCGGGCGAGCATGATCGGCTCGCTATCAATCACCGGTTCTTCCCCGGCAGCTCTCAGCGGCTCTGTTTCCGTAGTGTCGTCGAATTAACTCGTTAATCTTCCGAGAAACGGTTTCGGTGGGATCGTGTGCTCGAGTACAAGCGGCGGAATAAACACCGAAACAGTCGGCGGCTACGTAACGGAGACACGTAACGATCGTGATTGAGATCCAGTTCCCGCTAAAAACGGTTCCCGTTGAACTTATCGAGCGGGAAACTTTTTCAATCGACCCTCCACGCCCTCTCCTCCCCCCCTCTCCTCCGTCCTTCTTTTCCTCGTTTTCTGCCGCGAGTTTAACGATACGATCCGTGTCGAATGCCCGGAAACAGCATGAGCGAGCTTCCGCATCGTCGAAACGACACAGCCGAGCGGCTTCCTCGTTCTCAAAAGCGACCCGCTGCAGTTCACGCTGTCTGTTTGCTCTTTCGCATCGGCGAAACGGATATCTGCATAGAAAAATTCGTCTGTTATCGAAAACCACGGATTCCGAATTGCGAATGTAATTTTTTGCATTTTTTCTCCCATCGTTTCCACCGGTTAATTGACCCCTGCGCCAATATCTAGGTGCTCACCAGTTTGAAAATTGGTTTCTAAAATTTACAGAACGCTCTTGTAGACGGATAGCAAAATTGTTCGTCCTTCCCGTGGGTTGATTGATCCTTACGGCAATATTTAGGAGCCCAGGTATCTGTTTTCAATTAGTTACTAACATTTACAGAGTGCTGTCGTCGACAAGTAGCAAAATTCCACTTTCTAGGTTGCAAACGTAATTGTTAATATTTTTCTTCATCCTGTCCGCGGGTTAAATAATCTTTATGTAATTATCTAAAAACTCAGGTACCTGCTTCTAAATAGTTTCTAAAATTTGGTCGACAAGTGATAAGATTGTTATAGCTCTCTCGATCTTGAAGAAGTATACATTACTATAGTTTTTCTAGCTTGAACAATTATAAACTGCTCTAGCTCTCCCCTATCTGGAATAATTATAAATTGCTATAGCTCTCCCCCTATCTTGAACAAATTGCGCCAAAGAAATCTGAGCTGAAAGTATGAATTTTTGATCGTAACAGAAAATGTTCTTGAATAATTTGAAATTGCTTCGAAAAAAATCAGGCCCGAATTTTTCGATGTCGTCGAAAATTTTATGCTTCGATGCAAGGGTTAAATTTGATCAGTATCGGATCATTAAGGGAGCCCGTTTTTCGCGACCTCCGCGTTCTAAATTAAACGAACCCAATTAAACCGAAGATTAAATTTCAGATTAACCTTCCGATGAAATTTCAGGTTAAATTTTAGATTAAATTGACTAAGATTTGTCCTCCATTCGGAGCGCAAATAATAATTTTCAGCTACGAGACAAAGGTGGAATAATGTGACAAGCTGGAAAACTAGTTCGATAAGTCTGAAATTAGTTTGTTGAATCAGCGATGGCTGCAAATATCGCGGTAGCGGTCCTATCCCGGGTTGGGATTGTTAATTAGAAGGGAAAATTTGCGCATGCCGACCAGGCGGCGATACGATATTTTTATTTTTCTACTGTTTCAACACTTCCGGAACAATCGAAAACTCGCGTTATCAAGGACACAGGTACACGGGTATGATACGAAAGTTCTGATAATTGATTATCGGATAATTGGAACTGTACAGTAAATACACGACAATGCGAAACGAAGTGTACAATCCTGTTCATGTAAACACGGCACACATGGCAAACAGAATCTGACAAGCTCCATATCGATTAGCGATTCTGCTCGTCAAAAGCTAGTTTTTCATATTTCTCGATTATGCTTTATTTTGCCTCGAAATTAAAGTGCCGACGGAAATGTTGTTTTATTCATTTATAAAATGACAGGAGTGTTCAATTTATTTTATGTAATTACACCATGAAGTGGAAGTCTCTTGATGCAATTTACTATATTATTCAATGTCTTTCAATTCTCGTCAAAGATTATTCCAATGAAATTATCTATTGAAAGGTTTTCTTAGACGCTTCGTACGAAGCAGAATTATTTGAGTTGTAAATTATAAGAAAATACTTCTAATCTGTTGCAGCAAATAAATTCAAAATTTCCTCAAATAATAGTGTACATTCTTTTCGTTTTATTTCCATTTATTTTCTTCACAGATGGATCTAATGAAGATTTTTAGGAAAAGTAAGAAAAATTCGCCGACTAAAATCTCAACCGCAATTAAGGCAGATAAACGAAAGGAACACATCTATAATTTCTTCTAAATAGATTGAAAACAAAGTGCAGAACGATCTTTCGTAAAAAATGATTTCAGCAAAGCAGTAGAAGCGAAAGTTCCCTCGGGTGTTCCCGAGTAAAATTCGTTGGAATCACGGTGAATTCCGACCGCGAACGATCCGAGATGCACGTCCAGAGAAAGGTGGAAGCTTCATTGGCCATAGTATGAAGGTTAGAGTAGTGCAGGAAGCAACAATGGGCATCAGCGTCGAAGCTGGATTGGCATCTGCCGGCTGAGGCAACTGGAAAGCTCTACTGATCGTTGCACTTCGACAAAATCCGATCAATCCTTCAGCCCCTCCGTGTTCCGTGCACTCTGTTCTCTTGTAATTAGCTCAGGGTTGCAGCAACGAGACGGAGAGTGCGTTTATTGGATTCCTTTTGCTGGAATCGCCCATAGCTGCCCACCCACAATCACGTTTTCACGGTGGATTCCGTTCTTAGACGGCGAAGCTTCGATGATCTCAAAGAAAAGATATCTGTCGAGATCTTTTTATTTAACCTCGTCCATCTTTTTCTCTCTTCCTCTGTTCTCCACCCCCTCTCCCCACCGTTCTTCGTCCTGTTTGTCGAATGAAATTTTTATTGGCTTTCGATTAATGGAATGCACTCCGCCTCCAGGAACTTTTTAGAGCGTTCGGAGCACCATGCTTTGAGCAGGATATTAACGAAACGAGAGTATAGAAGGAATAATGGTATCGATAAGACTCTTTTGTGGCCCGGAGTAATGGGGCCACGATCGAATTTATGGAACCGACCGGACGTATTTAATCTGGTGTGAGTGATGGAATTCTTGTTTTATTCGCCGCAAATTTTTATGGATTCTGCCGACAGGCTTGTTAGAGCCACATTCATTTCGCTGGGGCACATAGTCCTGGCCTCGAGACGATTGGATCCACTTTCCCCGATTATTTGTTAGAAAATACTCTTGCGAGAAATCTTTAGAAAATTATTTGTTGCTGCTTTCGCTCTCAAGATTGACATTGAACAGTGTCAAGTGCGCTACACTTAACTTTTCGAATCATGGAAGTATCTTCGGGTTTTCACGTGCTAAACATTTTTTTGTAAAAAAAGGTTTTAGGGCTTGTAAAAGCAGAAGCTTTACACTTTAACTCTAAACCTACCGAACCTTAAAAATGACTAATGACATATTGTCTTATAAAAATGACGAGATTGAATTTATTTGGATTTTGTGCTGTTCGTATTGTAATACATGCTCTCCTAAATATATCCATTTAATCCTTCCCCACGAAAGAATTTTTACAATTTCGGTAATTGTAAAATAAAAAATCTGGAACGGTCATTTTCACCGGCGGTGGTAGGTTTAGTGTTAAAATGAGCTAAGACGGATTTTTCTTCTCTATAACAATTTCAATTTCCACGCATTATTTCAACAATGCCCCACCATTCTCCTCGAAAATTCATTTAAACTCGATCAGCTACCTCAATCGCACAATAACTCTGACCACCGTGGAGTGTGCAAAGGGTGAAAATCATATACGACATTACACCGACATCAAACAGCAATACCAAGAGAATCCCGTTCCCTTCCGGACGCTAATTATCAACAGTTGAAATTGCCGCGCGCAACTAGCCTAATTATGCGTCGTTTGCAACTCTCGATCGTGGCAAAATGGCGGTGACCGCATTCGGCATTTCGCCTGAGACGTTAAGACGTCACACGTTAGTCGGTGGACACATCAAACGAGGCTGCTTTAAAACAAGCCTTGGAACTCGGTGACGTTGGTGGCAACGTGATTCCGCATTTAGGCGAACGCGACCCGTCTTGGGACTCTGTCAAAGAAGCCGATTCCGTCCGCAATTAGCCAAATGCTACGTACAATTATCAAGTACATTTATTAGATTCCCCAATGAACGCACAGCGGTCCATTTTCCGAATACAGCGATTTCTCTATATATGTCGCCAAGGCCTGGATGATAAACGTCGCGGAATTATCCCCACTACCACGGGGCATACTCCGTGAGGGGCCCCGAAGCTCGAAGAGAAGTGTAAACATAACACGGCTCAGGGTATGTCTACTGGACGATACTAGACGCTGACAAGACTCGTGTTGATGACATATATCGAGAATTCACTGCATAGGTGGAATTAATTCGAAAATTTTTGGTTCACGAAATAACTTAATATTATTTAAAATTATTATATTTGGGATTAAACAACTGTATCAACGCGAAACACTAAACAATAACAATTTCTTAATCAACAGAATTGAATTTTTCACCGGTCTTCGCTGTACATCCATACGCATAAAAACCACATCGTAACAAGCACAGCAATCAATCGGAAGTATTCACGCATCTGCCGTCTATCAAAAATGGCATTTAGCATAACCGCACCCTCGCGATTTCCCCTCGGTTTCCTCTCGCGAGGATTTGCATCGTCGCTGGCGTTGCACCTCGTTGGATTATTGCGCGGACGGAACAAGTATTGCGCTCTGCAAATGACAATTTGTTAGAGTTCCCTTCATCCTCCACCCGCTCCACCCTTAAACCACCCCTCCCCCCTGCTTTGTCTGCAGGGGTTCGTTCAGACGGCGGGACCTGCCTGGAAATATTTCAGGAGCACAACCCGCGGGTTCTTGGCACCGCGCGTTTTCGCGAAACCGGCTATGTTGTCGTTGCGACGGTTCCAAGGGGTGGATAGAGGGTGGTTAGAGGGTGGCCCGGGTCGGCTGAGTGAACGCGAAAGCCTGGAACAGCAGCGCCGCCCGTTCGAATTGCATTCTTTTGTCTCGTTCCCGCGAATTGTTCGCGAAAACGCGTCGACCGAGACCAGCGACCGTGGAAGAAACGATCGCGGGTAGGTCGGGTAGGTCGGGTACGGGTCCCCCTTCCCTTCCCAGGATTCGACCTAGACATCCCAGCACCCTAGCCAATATGATAAGGACGTATTTTAAGGTTCGACGAGCATCGGGTTTTCCCCCCGTACGCCTTGTACCACCGATATATACCGCATTCCTACGCCCGGTACCTCTCAATATCGCCGAGTTCAATTGATCGTAACCCATTTTATATATTGGCGCGGTAAAAATGTCGCGTTTCCTTTTTTAACCCCCTCCATTCCGGTGATCCCCCAGCCTCGTTATTCCTCGATTCGATCGTTCTTTTCTTTCTGCTCTGTTTCTCTTGATTCTTTCTTCCTTTTTCTCACCGGGCCCTTTCTAGTCGATTCGACTGTGGTCTGCGGTGAGAAATGCTAAGCTCTACAGCTTCGGTGACTTTCAAGCGTTACATTCCGCGTAGAAATTAATTCTTTCTTTCGCGTAATCGATACAGGAGCTGTGATCGATAGCTTACTCGCTTTATGTCGCTTTCCGAACATTGCTACAGTGATTTCTCTATATATGTCGCCAAGGCCTCGATGATAAACGTCGCGGAATTATCCCTACTACCGTGGGGTATACCCCGTGAGGGGCCTCGGACGCTGAGGAGTGTAAACGTAACAAGGTTCAGGGTATGTCTCCTGGACGATACAAAACGCTTACGCGACCCGTGTTGATGACATTTATCGAGAGTTCATTGTAATTGTATGGTTCAATGTCAGTTCAGCCGATCCGTGGTCCTCGAAAAATTCCAAAAGCCAGCAGTATCTGCATAAACTCTCTGTATGTCGATGACACTTTATCGCGTCCACTTTGTCCACATACATGGCGGCAGTTAGCGATGAGAAATGCAGTTCGGGTCCCGCGTTCGTTGCATCGCCTTATCAGAACCGGCGGCGTAATTTCAGCTGAAAACGCAAGTTTCACGGCCAAATTAGATGTCGCTGCACTCGTGAGATATACTTAACCGAGCTATGGGACGGGGGTTCTAGGTGTGCGCGCATGTGCTTGTAAATACGCTGATATCCAATGGAGGACGTAGGAGGGTATATGGTGGAGCCACGATAGCACCGGTATCTTACGAATGCGAGTTGGATGCGCGAAGCTAGTGCGAGAGCCACTTCTCCTAGCTGGCTGAAGAGAATGAGCTAGCAAGAGAAAGAGGGAGAGAGAGAGAGAGAGAGAGAGAGAGAGAGAAAGAGAGAGGAAGTCCTTGTTTGAAACCGCGATTGTCGTTCCGCCGTTCGACCCGAGCAGCTCCGGTTACGATGTAATAATCTGAAAGGGGTCTCGCGGTACGTTACCCCCGCAGATACGGTTAAATTAACGCCGGCAAGAATTTTCCAGAAATTAAACGCAACAACCCGGACCAACGGGATCCCCCTCCTCCTCTCGTCGAAGACTGCTCGAGGCGAAGACGGTTTGCGAGAGCCCGTTTCCTTCCGCGAGAGAGGAGATTCGGATAAGCTCGGGGGACTCGATCCTCGCAAGAAAGCTGCCGATAAGCCTATGCTAGAGGATTTTTTGTTTAAACGGAGCGATGGTTTTTCCCGGAGTCTCCGGAATCGCGATGGCTTTCGCGGATCTTGACTGTTCTCCTTTGAAGTTCCGAGATTCAGAGAGTCGAGGTCTTGCGTGGATTTTGTTAGTTCGTGGGATCGAGAGAACGATTTTCGAGATCCTCGATCTGTATAGATTGTTATTTAGGTATAAGTTCGATTTTTTTCAGTTGATTCGAAAAAATGAATTTTACTCTGTACGATTTTTTAGGGAAAGATAATTTGTCGTTTTTACTGTAAAAATTGTGCTGCGTATGTCATGATTATTTCGAAAAAACAATTGTTCAATATTCAGTAACATTTTACCAGGAAATATTTGTCATACTACTAATGAGCTTGCAGTAATCTTTACTTTCTTCTACTAGTAACCTGTCGTTACATGACCTACGTATGGAAAATATTTTCTCTTTATTTAAGCATTAAAATAATTTTTACTTCCTGTGATCGTATATACTGTGCGATTCTGTAATCCTTATTCTAATAGAATTTGTTTATCTGTCCTCGTGTTTTCAAGAAAATCGAGTTTGACTACACGAGGCTGGTGTGTCTGGTCATGACCGACCAATTCTACTTCTCGCTCAACCTGCTTTGTATAGAACAGTAATATTAAACATAAAGGTAAATAAGCAACTAAATAAATTTAACAGTAGCTACAGGGAACCATTTTGACATTATCTACTTCTATTGTAAGTTCAAATAATTTTCATATATAAAATATATATGTTCATAAAGAATATCATGGCTGGACTGTTGACTTCATACATTTAAAACACAAAATAGAAGATTTATGAATATAACGCCCAATAAAGTATACGATTTCATTGAAGTTTAAACAAACAGATTCCTATTTATGTTCATCTCTTCTGAACTGACCATAAACATTTGCATTATGACATTAAAAAACCAGCATAACCATAAATCGTATAAATTATTCCTGCCCTTCTGCAGCTTATCGGCAACGATCTGAATTAATGCGCGTTCTCTACCAGCATTACACGCACATACACCCATAACTACGAAGAAGCTAAATTAACTAAATACGCAATCGGACCATACCTAAAAATATTCTTCACTCGTTTCTTCCGGCAGCTATCCATAAACAGGAATAAAACAGAATTTTAAATTCGTTTCTAAAAAATTTAGTAGAAAAGAGCTTCCATAAATTTTTATGATCCTATTAAAGCCAATCTGTAACGGATACATGGTACATAAAAGGATCGTATCAATTTTCTCTCGGAAATATCTGTAAATTAAATATAGCCGGAGCTTTCCTTCTGGCCCGACTATGAACGAAACACTTTAAGTATAAAACCGATCGCGTATCGGTGCGGGTAACGACATAAAAAATTAATTTTTCACCGGGGCTTTAATATCCCCTGGAATCGCTGACTGCCGCTCGCTAATAACCCCGCGAGCAAGAGTTAATTGGTTCGGCAGGGCGGCCCTATTGCCGTTTAAATAACTTATTAATTAATTCTAATAGATTCGGCCTCGCTCGGAAATGATATTTGTGCGAATGTGTAGTTTGTTTTTGGTGTAGTCGGCACTGAATTTTCACTATCGTTGCTATAATGCTGCAAACAAGAAAGAGAAACAGAGAGAACAAGAGAGAGAGGGAGAGAGGAGAGCTTTCGAATTATTTACTTCTAATTGGAACACAGAATTTTAACCGAACGATCCTTTATCTTCAAACCACTGTAACTTCGTGCGAAAAAATCTTAAAATGTTCTACCTGCGCTCTTTCCCCCAAAGTCTCGTTTTTATTTTAAACTCGAGAGGAGAACTGAAGTGGTAATTCAAAAATTCTTTTCTCTACAGTTTTAACAAATTAGAATTTTTCATAAATCTTTTTCGGTAGTAAACTGACACTTCTAAATTCTGAGCGAAAATTCACGTCGTTTGATTCACTTTTAGAAAAGTTATGACGTCAGCGGACATTAATTCCGGGCAATGGAAAATGTTTTCCATCGCGTTTGCGGCTGAATCGGCGGCGGTTTGCGGCGGTTATCGACGATCGTTTTCAATGCAAAATCGCGATCAACGATATCCGGTAATTCCGAGCCGGGGATGCGCTCGAGCATCCCCTGTTCTCTCGGAATATCTATGGAGACGCGAGTTTGCCGTCTGACGGAGATGAACGGAACCGTGCGACGATTCGTTACGCGAAACTCTCTCGGCCCGCTCTATGAATCTTTGTTTGAGTCCCTCGCGTGACTTTCCATTCAGGACACGGGTTCCTCATGCAAGTATAATAATTGCGTAATTCGGTTGTGGAGCGAACCCTCGCCCGACACTGTCTCGTTCCTGCATGGTAACGAGATGCTCCCAAAAATCAGGCTTGTTATCGTATTCCTTCACGCTGAAAGAATGGAACACTGATTTATATGTGGCTCCGTTTATGCCTGTTCAACATCACCATCATTCATGCAACAAGCGAATTTTATGCGGGCATCGAATTCTTTTCATACACAAATTTTATAAAAATGGAGTGAAGTAAAATCTTATTTTTCAATGGAACAGCCTTTCCAGATGGGAAACAAATAAAAATGGTACTGAATTCTATCAAATCTTATGTTATAGCATTTTTAAAGAATTTTCATAAGCCCTAAATGCGCAAAGATCTGCAGTCTAGATATAATTTTCCTGCAGTAGCCTTCATTACATTTTTCCGCATTTTTATTTTGTTTTCTAATTAGTTGAATCACTGCTTCATTTTATTATTCTATTTTTTATTTACTAGGTTTTCGAGTCATTGAAATTAATATTAAAAACCAATATTTCCACATGGTGCACTTAATTTCCACTCCATCAAATCTGTGGTCGATTGATGGCTGAATATTCTTGTGACTCGATTTTACATTTATTGCATTCACGAAAACATTTTAGTCGACCATTCTACGCGAACATTTTATTGATTGCTATCAGAGTAATTCCGTAAATTAAAAACATTGTTAACTGTTGTCACCATTTATTTATTTATACCGAGCGAATTGAGTGGAATTAGCAGAGAATTGTGAGGTATAGTGCTGCAGCGCACGAGTTCGCTGCAAGTAGAAACAGCAAGCACAAGTCAGACACGGTATTACCTCGCGGCGTGATCGATGCAAGAATCAGATTTGCGAAACAATGGCTCACTCGAACAAACGTCGTTCTATATATTTTTATTCTTTATTCTCTATTGAGTGTAGAATCACTTGCCGTGCCAAAACGTGAATTGTTTCGCGAGTCCAAAGTTTTATGGGCCAATTTATAAAAACAAACACTACTGGGACAATTTATTGCTTCGGTGCATGCGTTCGCTCGGAAAAAAGGCTTTTATCTCCTGCTGTTTCCAATGCATTAATACACAGTTTAACTATCATTCTTTTCTTTTTTCAGAAGAATTGCGAAATCGAGGTAGAACAATTCTTTTCTGGACCGTGGTCGTTCTACATAAATACTTCATTTTTAAATGTTCCATACATTCACTGTTTTGCGTACCACTTTATAACAGCGTCCATTCAAAAATTTATTATTCTTCCACGATAGAACAATGGTTTATTTTATCCTATTTTGAACATATTAAATCTATAGTTTAATTATAATTATTCTGTTTCACCAGCTGAAGAAGAGATTGATGATTTTGGAATTGATGACAGGGTTGATCGTCATAAATTTTTAATCAAACTGTTCCACAAATCCAAATGCTCGTGGACCATTTTATAAAAATAAATCCCACCGAAAAATCTATTGCAGCAACAAACAAATTAAAGATCTTTCACGCCACTCTATTTTGAACACATTGTATGTGCAGTTCGATTATAATGATCTTCTTCTTCCACAAAAGAAGACATTGAAGCACAATTCTAAATGTACAGTGCAATTACGATGTTCCTCTTTCTCCGTAAGAAAGACCGAACTAGAATTCTGAATCCACAGTTCAATTACGGTTATTTTCTTTTTTCCCAAACGAAAACATTTGAAGTAGAATTCTGAATGTGCAGTGTAATTTTCTTCTTCCACGATACAGTAGACTGAACCAGATTTCCGAATGTGCGCTTTAATCACGATGCTCTCCTCGGACAAAAGAGGATCTCAAAGTAGAATTCTTCGGGAACCAACGACGGGCGTAATCGTTCCAAATTTTTAATTGAATCATTGTCGCGAAAGCTCCGCGGTCTCAAAGACGCGAGATAATTGAAGAGAATCTGGTGGATTGAAGCTGACTTTTTCCCACTGATCCGGAAACTTCGCAAGCCGAGAGGAGGAGAGACGGTCGGACAGAGGCAGAAAAAACGAGAGAGAGAGAGAGAGAGAGAGCGGA